>NSJW01000041.1:0-287500 GCA_019955255.1 Castanospermum australe
ATCCTAGCTGAGATTTCGGTGGTAGCTACATGCATTTGAAGAGATTTCTAAGGTACTTTGTTTTCTGGTACCTTCTACATAGTTCATTAATAGATTATACATTGAGATTTGCTCAACAATTGCATGACAATTATTAATAGGGAGCTATTAAAGTACATAGGTTTTTATCTTAGATACATGAATCCTTGATTAGTTATCATTCATTTACTGATTTTGGATTCTCACAATAACTGTTTGGATTGCATCAAATATAAATCAATAAATTTTTTACAACTTATTAATAAATCGGTATTCAAGAAAAACATAATATCAAAATAATCCCCTAAATATTACTACAAATTAGATTCAAAAGACATATAAAAGAATTTATTTATTTTTGGTTTACCATATAAAAGAATTTATATGGTATATACTATTTTTTCTGTGCATCAATGCTTGATGAATTGTTTAACATTTATTGTCTGTTGATTATACTTAGTGATAACTCCCAAACATTTATTGTTGAAATCAACAACCATTAAATGTTTAAAAACTCACCAAAATAATTGGCAACTAAAAAAAAGACACAAGTAATATAAAGACCCTAATCACAAAATTCTCTTAACTAATTATATTGTTTTATGAGTTATGGTATTGCCTTAATCAAGGGGAAAAACAAATTAATTGTTATCTTACCTCATCATCACATATATACACACGGATGTCCATTCTCTATTAATTGAAAACTTACAAAAGAGAGACAAACTGTCACCTTTGAATGGAAGAATGCCTCTCCTGACGAGCTCATCATACTGCAATTATCCCACGACGCCACAACTTGAGGCAGAGCTCTGGTATGCCCAAATCCTTAGCCACTTTAACAACACCCATGGTCCCATCAGCGATTTCTATAAAACTAATAAGTAAATAAGAAAGTTGTTTTCTTTTTTAAGAAAGAGTGGTTGATTACTGGCTCGAGTGCTGTATATATATATATATTTTTTTTTTTGACTGGGGTAGTATGTATATACTGTAGTGTACAGCGTAAATCACCAACGACGTGTCTTTTAGAAATGAAACGGCGCCGTGTGACTGGCGACGACAAATGCACGCGAAATATCCATCGAGCGAAGCGATAGGTGTGCACACTGATCCACCTTATCCAACTCTCGTCTCCGTGAGCCGTAGAGTCCCAAAACCCAGCGTCTGCAACTGCAACTGCAACACAACGCCCAAAACCCTGTCATCTATGGAGTCGAACCTAGCATCCATGAATCAATCGTCTTCATGTTTATAGCCCAGCCTTCTACAAAGAACGTTTCCCCCACAATTAGCCCCCGCTAATGGAACTTTCTTCTTCCTTCATACTCTCCACAAAAACCAAGCCAATCCCCAGCATATAACTACTCTTTCTCATCCTCATTCTCTCCATTTCCAATTCAATTTTTCATCAAAAACCCCAAAACTGGAAATCCCACTTCACAAAGCTTTCGTATTTTTGCCGTGGCATTGGACCCGCCGCAAGAACTCCCTAAGAACAGTCCTCAGCGACTTCTTAAGGAGCTTGCGGAACGGAAGAATGGTGTGTAAATGACAGTGCTGATTATCTAGTACAATATATGAGTGATCTTACAAACTTTTTATGCAAAATTTAATATATCTCCTCTAAGTGTTTCTTTTTTTTTTATAAGATATTAATATCCAAGATAATTTATCAAGCATTTAATGGTTAATACTTTTTACAATAAATACTTGAAATTTAAGAAATAAAAATAACAGGTAATAGGATGTTGAACATTATTAATTCTGTGGCATAGCATCTGATCAGGCTGTCAACTTTGATAAGTCCTCAATCTTGTTCAGTCCGAATGTTACCCCTCGTGTCAAACAACATATCCAAGTCGCTTGTGAAAACAAAAAAAAAAAAAGTAAAGCAATCAAAAAAAAAAGAAGAAACACAAAAAAAAAGAGAGAAGATAAAAAAAAACAAAACAAAAACAATGAAAAAAAAAAAAGAAACGGATGACTTATTAAAGTAGGTAGGTGGAGATTTTTTTTCCTCCAAGGGAGAAAGAGAAAACGAGAGACAGAGGAGGGAGAAAGAGTGGAGACGGAGAGGAAAGAAAAAAAAAGAAAAAGGGAGGAGGAGAAGAGAGGAAGAGAGGCTGCGTGGGAGAAAGAAAGAGAAAGGGAGAAAGGGAGAAAGAGAGAGAAGGAAAAGAAAGAAAGAGAAATAGAGGGGAAGAAGAAGAAGAAGAGATCATGCAGAAGGAAGAGAAAGAGTGAGAGGGAGAAATAGAAAAAAAAAAAGAAAAGAAAAAGGAAAAGAAAGGAAAAAAGAGCTATCAAAATTAGCTATCAAAATTATCCTTCATTAGAGTTCAAATTTGAGGTAAATAATTTTTCTTATCTTAGCTTAGTTTTGAAAGGTATTTAAAATTAATTTTAAGATATCATTATTTTAGCTAAGTGAGGCTATTAGAATGAGAAGTTCCACGATTTTAAGGAGATAAAATTATAGCATAAGACCCTTAGCAGAAACCTAAACAGTGATCTTCATTGTACATTAAGTGAGTTTCAAGTAAATCTTTTTTGTATCTTATAAGATTTATTCTTAATTGTGAAATTATAAAAAAAAATTGACTTGAAATAATATAATGTTATTTAAGGATAAAGTGATCAAATTAAATGATTAATATGATAATATTTGTAATTGTGTTATAACTTATTTTATTTTTAGAAATAAACATGTTAATATAATAGACTTATATTCTGAAAAATTTTGTATGATAATGCATTTTTTTCAGTATTGAAGTTATTTTAGATTTCTAAATATATACTTTGAATGAATAAATAATATTTCCTTACTTGAGTTCTGCATGGTATTTGATTATTAAAAATATGGATTTTAAATAATTATTAATGAAAATATTTTTAACAAGAACGGTATTTGGTGCACCAAGCAAGTTAATGACAACCACAGGATTAGATCCGTGGGCATGACCCCTGATTTTCAAATTCAGTAAATATGTGGGCACGACCCCATATTCTTAAATTATTTCCGCAGGCATGATCTAAGAATTAGTTTCAGCCTTTTCAAAATTCAATTCTCTTATTGGAGTAATAAGGAGAGAGATTGTGGTGTGCTAGGTGAATGGAGATGGAGATGGATGATATGATTAGTTTCAATTATGGTTGTTTGATACTCCAATTTTCAAAAAATGTGATTACAAATTGTCTTATTTTCAATTTTCATAATTATTTTATATGCAGCTCATCAGCTTATGATTTTTTTTTAGATATCATATTATTTATGTTTTATATGTGATAGGAGCTTATAGATGTGTGATTGTCTACTGATATTAAACTGGTTGAGGTGTGCATGTTTAGCTACATTAGAATTCTTCATAATCACTAGGTCATTTGATTCACTCTTAAAATTGACATTATTTACAGATACAAGCAGTGTGATAGTGTAAGGCCAATAATTAGACTGTACTTTTTTTATTTTATTATTATGTTTATTGATTTATTTAAATTAAGCTTGATCTCTTGTTGCTTTTTTTGATTAAAGTTTCTGTTTTTAGTTGCAATTTATTTAATCCACTTGTTTGTAAGTGGTTATGGATTATCTCTATGTACGGCTTTCAAACGGGCCGGCCCGCCTCATTTAAGCCTGTCTACGATAGAGCGCGAGTTAAATAGGTCGGACTAAAATTACTTGTATTTAAATAGGCTGAAAAAAATTAGCCGGACTCTCCTCGCGTAAACTCGCAGGCCTAAACAGGCTAGCCCGCATAATATATTTTTTTTTTTTTTTGCATTTTCATGTTTTTTTACCAAAAAGTTAAAAAAAATTTAAACTCATTTATTATTAAAGAAATTTACCAAATCAATTATATAATTTAAATAATGTTCAAACCACATCTACAAATACATAAAATTATTTAAATATTATCCAAAATATAAACCAAATTGACAAGTACAATAATAGAAAATCGGTATATTGCCATACTAGTGTTAGGATCTTGAAAGAATAGGTCATACATTGTGCTTTATAAGTATGATTATGTATTTTAAAAAAAATAAAAAAAAATAGGCGGGGACCACGGGTAAACGGGTCCCATCTGTTTAACTTGCAAGTTAAACAGGTCGGTCCAAAAATCCTCACATTTAAACGGATTACAATTTTAAAAACTCGACTCGCATTTTTCTTGTTGGTGAATGGGCCGGTCCGACAAGTTTGGCTCATTTTGACAACCTTATCTCTGAGTTGATGTACAAGTTTAGTGAACAAAATGTTAGGAAAAAATCCCCCTCGTGTAGAAATATTTAATGTGGTTCAACCTTAAATGTCTACATCCATAAAATCCACTAACTTCAATTAACAATTACAATCACTAATCATAAAAATATCTCTCATACTCAAAATCCCAATACACCCAATTTCACAAGGTGAGCCAAATCTCTCAATCAAACAAAGCACTCAAGCAAATATCAACTCTCACAAATTTTCTCCACCTCAAACAACAAAGGATGGCTTCCAAATTTCTCTTTTCTCTCTCACACACTTAGTGTGACGGCACACCTCAAGGGAAGAATGAAAGTCTCCTTATGTCCCCTTTTCCCTAATGCTTCACGTTCACCCACTTGCACACTTACCTTTTTTTTTTTTTCTTTCTTTCTTCAAATGGGCTCAACCCAAAGACCCAATCTCAAGGCAAAATTCAACAATTCTCCACCTTGCCTTGTGGTTGGAAACAACTCCAAATATCAACTCTAGGTGCTAGTAGACTTCATCAAATTATCGGCAAATGTCACTTTCTTCTTTGGCATGTACACACACTCTACCATCAATAATTCATTCTTATAATTTCTAGATTCTTGCACAAAGGCTGCAACTTCTTCAAACTTTTCTTTTTCATTTTCTTTACTTTTATCAAATTCTTTCATATCTTCTTTTAGTTTTCTGCAATAAAATTTAATATGAACCATCTCATGACAATAATAATCCTCCTTATCTTTATAATCCAACTTCGGCCTAGAACTTAATCTTGAATTATCCCTACTAGAATTGTTGGCACGAGACATACTCCTACCACGATCAAACTTGGTAACAAGAATGGCTCCCTTAGATTGAACACTTGGCTACTTAAATTTTTTCATTTTCCAACAGCACAGCAATCACGTCATCTACCTTAAGTGTCGCTTTTCCAACCAGCATTGTAGTCACCAAATTCTCATAGAAATGTGGAAGAGACGACAACAACAATAGTACTTTATCCTCATCCTCAACTTTCACCCTAATGCTAGACAATTGTGTAATCAATTTTGTAAAATAATTTATGTGATCTCTAATGTCTACACCGCATCCATCTTCAATTAATATACTTCTTTCTTTAGAAACAAATGGTTTGTGAGAGACATACCATATTCTCTAATTTCTTTCATAAATCAACAGTAGAAGTTTCATTTAAAACACTTTATTTTATCTTAGTTGCCAGACATAGCCGAATAGTACTAATTGGCTTCATCTCCAACTCTTCCCAATCTTCATCTGTCATCTTATCAGGCTTCTTTTTCTTTCCATTCAAATCTTTAAACAAGCCCTGCTACACAAGAATATCTTTCACGGTACTTTGCCACAACGTAAAATTTTTCTTACCATCAAATAACTCCACCTCAAATTTACTGCTTCCCAAACTTTGCATTCTTGCCATTGGAGACTACAGAGATGAGATCGCAACCCACTCTGATACCAGTTATTAGGAAAAAATCCTCCTCCTATAGAAATCAAGCAAATAAGCAAACACAAGACGACAATAAATTTAACGTGGTTCGGCCTTCAATGCATACGTCCACGACTTCACAAATTAATCCACTAATTTCAATTAATAATTGCAATCACTAATCATGAAAATATCTTTCACAAACCCAAAATCCCAATACACCTAATCTCACAAGGTGAGCCAAATCTCTCAATCAAACAAAGCACTCAAGCAAATATCAACTCTCACAAATTTTCTCCACCTCAAACAACAAAGGGTGGCTTCAAATTTTTCTTTTCTCTCTTACACACTGTGATGGCACACCTCCAAGGAAGAACCAAAATCTCCTTGTATCCATCCCCTTTTCCCTAATGCTTCACATGCACCCACTTGCACACTTCCCGTTTTTTTGTTTTTCTTTCTTTCTTCAAATGGGCTCAACCTAAAAGCCCAATCTCAAGGCAAAACCCAACACAAAATGTTAAGTTCTTCCCAGAGTTCTGAAAGCTAGACTGGACCGGTCGGTTAGACCGATTCAATCGAAAACTAGACTATTGGCCGGTTCGGTCAAGCCTCTGTGAATGGTGTACTAAAAACCGACTATAGAACTATCGAACCAGATGTAAACTGCCAAAACCGAACAAACCGGTTCAGCACTTCACTTCCAATTGAACAAAAAGTTCCTTGGCTTGGTTGAACCTAGGTCGTGGGATTGAGAAGCAAGTCGATCTACCACTGCACTCAGTGGACTTTCACTACTTAAGGTGCATTATTATATATTTAATATGAAGTAGGGATATAGTTCCAACTTAAGTCCTTAGTTCGAACTTGGGATAAGAGGTCAGATGGAAGAAGCATTGCCACTGCCTAGTGCAACGTTTATAACATATGGTACATTATTATATTTAAAATATGTATATAATTTTAAATTAGTATAAATATTATATTTTAAAATATAAATGCATATTTAATTATATACTGGTTCGACCACGATTCGACCATTAAACCATAAATTAGTTCTCTCACCGATTTAATGACCGATTCGGTTTTTTAGAAACCTTAGTTCTTCCTAAGTCCCCTTTGTTCAACACTTCATGGATCGAACCTGGATTCAACCTCATTCTAGAGACTCCTTTATATCAACACTTACACAATGTAAGCGAGATAAGATATAATATATGAGAAAGTAAACACAAAAAGTGTATGAGATATAAAATATTTCTTATATTATTTGGTAGAGAAATGTGTGGAATTGGAGAACTTTCTCTCATTTTTTGTGCAAGAATTATGAGATGAAATAGTGTATGGCTGTGGCTTTTGGATCCTTAAAATAATGTGTCAAGAACTTTTGCATTGGTCATTAAAAAAAGTGAACTCTCATAGGTGGCAGAAATTGCCTTAAAGAGAGCGTTTACTGCCCTCAATTATCATATACTCTCCTACTATATCTAGATTTTATCTCATATTTTGATGTATTATTTATATGATGTTATTATGTTGGTGATTTCTTCTTTCTTGCCTCAACTCAATTTTATTTTATGGTTGTTTATATTTTATTATTTGTAACTCATGGTTACAATAGATATGCCAATACGCTAAAGATTATGGACGAGAATTGTAGCCAAGTTTTGAGTTAGATGAGAAACATATCTCTCTCACTCTCAACCATGCAATTCCTTAAATTGCAGAAGTAAATTTTATTTTATTTTCTCTCTTCGCATTTTCCAAGTATTGATTTCATTATAATTATTATATAAAAAAAGATAAAATGAAGAAGTATGACGATGGAGCATAAATTGTGGAGTTTGATATTTTAGAGACAAGTTTATTGAAACAGTCCAAAAAATTTGAGCTCTTAAAAAGCTAAAATTGACATAAAAGTTTGTGGAGATTATGAAAAATGCTTCAAGTTTGAAGGAGACACATATGGCCGTTTTGGTTACGAAAATGGGGACATATTTTAGATTAAAATTGTTACCCAAAATGCACGATTGAAATTATACACGAAAAGATAAGATAAAATAAAATATAACGAGAGAACACAAGTTGCTGAGTCTAATATCAAAGACAAGTGCATGAAAAAGATCAACGACTCAGTGCCTCACCCATAAGCTAAAGCTTGAAATAGACCTGTGGTCGTTTTGGCTACGGAATTGGAGAGATATTCAGTTAGATTGAACTTGTTACCCAAAATGCACGATCGAAAATATATACAATTAAATAAAATGAAATATGATGAGATAACACAAATTGTGTGAGTCTAATAGCAAAGACAATTGTATAGAAACAATCCAAAAACTCAAGCTCTTAAAGTTGACAGCAAAGTTTGTGGAGTTAATGAAGAAAGCTATAAGATAAGGGAGAGACATTTTAGATTGAAGTTCTTACTCAAAATGCACGATTGAAGTCACCTACAAACAGATAAAATAAAATATACGATGAGAAAAACACAAATTGCACGGTCTACTATAAGAGACAAGTGCATGGAAACAGTCTAAAAACTTAAAGCTAAGTTGACGGCAAATTGACTCAGTTTATATCACGTAGACTGCTATTCATTTTCACTAGAAAACATTTTCATTTGTTATTAAATTCAATGCATGTGATTTGAAATGTTGCACAATCGTCCAGTATAAAAACCCAATTGGTGTACCTCACTTTTTATCTGAATGTTTGAGCTAAAATTACTAACATACAATGGGTTTCCTGTGGTTTCTTGCTTTATCATTACATTTTCTTTTCCTTTATTCACTGTTCACATCCACCGTTACTAATTGTTTTCCTTTCGTCCAGCCTACTCAGTGTCATGAAGATGAAAGCCATGCCTTGTTGCAATTTAAGGAAGGCTTTGTCACTAGTAAGTCTGCTTCTAGAAATCCTTTCAGTTATCCTAAAACAAAGTCTTGGATGCCAAGGGAAGATTGCTGCTCATGGCATGGCATCGAGTGTGATGAGCGCACAGGCTATGTCATTGGCATTGATCTTAATAGTAGCCAGCTCTATGGTTACATGGACTCCAATAGCAGTCTCTTTCGCCTTGTACACCTTCAAAGGCTTAACCTTGCTGATAATGACTTCAATCACTCTCAAATCCCATCCAGGATAGGTGAGCTTTCAAGGTTAAGGTATCTGAACCTTTCTGTAGCCAATTTCTTTGGTGAAGTCCCACCAGAAGTTTCACAATTGTCTGAGTTGTTGTCTCTTGATCTACAAAGCAATGTTGTGTTAAATCCTCCAATCAATCTGTTGCGACTCCAAATGACCGTTCTGAGAAGCTTAATTAAAAGCTCAGCTAAACTTGAAGTACTTCGTCTCGTTTATGTGAGTATTTCATCACCTGTGCCTGATATACTCACAAATCTAACATCTTTGCAGTATCTCTCTCTGTACCATTGTGAACTGTATGGTGAATTTCCAGTTGGAATATTTCATCTTCCAAACTTGAGAGTTCTGGATTTGGGATATAACCAAAATTTGACTGGTAAGTTGCCTGATTTTCACTCTAGTGCACTCATCTACTTCCTACAACTCGCTGGCACAAGTTTCTATGGTACACTACCTGCAACCATTGGAAATCTTAATTCTTTAATTTCATTATCAATTTCACAATGCAATTTTTCAGGGTCTATTCCTTCTTCATTCGGAAACCTCACTCAGCTTACGTATTTATCCCTTAGTTATAACAAATTTTATGGCGACCTTTCTTCTTCCTTGGCAAATCTTACCAAATTACGCACACTGATACTTGGTTTCAATGAATTTACTATTGAGACCATGTCATGGATTGGTAAGCTGTCAAGAATCAATTATTTGGATCTAAGTTCACTAAACATTGGCAAGGAGATCCCATTATCTTTTGCGAATCTCACCCAATTATCTTATTTATCTGCAGCAAATAGCAATTTGAGTGGTGAAATTCCATTTTGGATAATGAACCTAACCAATTTAGATTACTTGGACCTCAGAGAGAATAACCTTCATGGTGAAATCCCACACTCTCTCTTTAGACTTGAGAATCTTGAATATCTTTCTCTAGGCTATAATTTGTTGCAAGGACAATTAGAGCTTGACATGTTTCTTGAACTCAAAATGCTAAGTTTTCTTTGTTTATCATTCAACAAATTGTCATTGTTCAGTGGAAAAAGTTCTTCCAATGCAACCCTTTCTCGAATTCATGTGCTAGGAATGGCTTCATGCAATTTAGTTGAGTTTCCAAATTTTTTACAAGACCTGGATGAGCTGGGATGTCTTGTCATGTCAAACAATAGTCTAAATTCACTACCCAGTTGGATGTGGAGAAAAACAAGTCTTCAGAGCTTAAGTGTTTCACACAATTCATTGACAGGGGTAATATCCCCATTGATCTGCAATCTCAAGTCACTTGTGCATCTTGATTTATCGTTTAACAACTTAAGCGGCATGATTCCCTCATGTTTGGGAAGCTTTAGCCAGTCTCTTCAAATACTAATGCTAAAAGGAAACAAATTGCTTGGCCCCATTCCTCAAACCTATACGATAACAAGTGCCTTAAAGATGATTGATTACAGCAATAACAATCTGCAGGGTCAGCTGCCAAGAGCATTGGTCAACTGTCGAATGCTAGAGTTTCTTGATGTCAGCCATAACCAGATCAATGATTCATTTCCTTTTTGGTTGGGATCTCTTCCTGAGTTGAAAGTTATTGCTCTACACAATAATGAATTTAATGGAGCTATAAGGTGCCCTAGGACATGCACATTTCCGAAGCTTCACATCATTGATCTTTCTCACAATGAGTTCATCGGAAATCTACCTTCAGAAATAATCCAGAATTGGAAATCCATGAGAGCTTCTATCATTAGTCAATTACAATACGAGCGATGGTATACTTTCTACACGGAGCTGGGAAAATATTGGAGTGAAACTGATCCTTATTCATTCACAATGTCTAACAAAGGGATGACCATGGCATATGAGAGGCTCCAACAATTTTACAACTTGATAGCCATTGATCTTTCAAGTAATAGAATTTCTGGAGAGATTCCTGATGTCATCGGAGACTTAAAGGGCCTTGTCGTGCTCAGCTTGTCCAATAATATGCTTACCGGCAGCATTCCATCTTCTTTAGGGAAGCTTTCAAAACTTGAATCATTGGACCTTTCTTACAACAGTCTATCAGGGAAGATTCCCCAACAACTAACAGAACTCACCTTTCTTGAGTTCATCAATGTGTCCTTTAACAATCTCTCAGGTCCTATACCACACGATAAGCAGTTTTCCACATTTGAAAACAGTTCATTTGAGGGAAACCAAGGTCTCTGTGGTAATCCGTTGTCGAAGAAATGTGAAGATCATGCAGGGTCTTCATTAGCTCCACCTTCTGCCTTGGGATCTGTATTTGAATTTGACTGGATAGTAGTTCTGATTGGGTATGGGGGTGGACTTGTTGTTGGGCTGGCTCTTGGAAGCACTTTGAATCTGGAGAAATATAAATGGTTTAGAAGGGTCCTCTCTGAGTTGAGACGACGAACAAGAAATTGGGCTTTATGAGTGTGGAGTGATGTGCACTCAGTTTCCTGTTTATATATGGTTTTCATTTCTTTTTGTGGCTGTGTAACTGTGCTTAGTAAGAGAGTGGTGTGTAGTTTGCTTGATGACAGACTAAAGTAATTAAGTTTTATGTCAAGTCATAGTTTTTGTTGTTGGTACATAATGTATTGTCTTCTTTGTTTTTCTGTTTTCTCTTCTACTTTTGTTTATACTTGCTTGTACTTGTATTGACATATTTTAAAGCACATTTTAAAATAAAGTAACTTTTTATCTGCCTTAACTTTTTGTTTAAAAAAAAAGGGTCCAAAGTTTAAATTCCATTTGAAGTGCAGTGTCCTATTAAAAGGTGGGTTCAAGTTTTCAGTTGCGTAAACTTTTTGTTGAAAGAAAAAAGGAGGTCCAAAGTTTAAATTCCTTTCAAAGTGTAGCGTCCAATTAAAAAGTGGGTTTAATTTTTAATATTGAGGAAACTTGAAAATAAAGGCATAGCTGCAACCTGCAATCTTTGATTAATAATAAATAATTTTTTTTCTATTTTTTCCTGCTAACATCTTGTTGAAGAGAATGAAAGAAAAACAAAATTGGGATACGATGAAGTGTAAAGTGGACAAGGAATTACATGTCCGTTTATGTTAAGAGTTATATCTTAAGTGAGACTAAATTTTTTTGGAGCTATATGATATTGGGAATGAATCCCACCCAGAATCCCTTCCCTAAATGGATCGAAGCTGGATTCAAAAAAAACATAATAAAAAATAAAAAATAATAAAAATGAAAAAACAAAAAAGAACATGTATATTAAGAATAAATCAGCTTTTTGATCAAACTGTTGAGACCGAAGACATTCTTAAGCACAGGTGGATGTTCTTAGGTCTCCCCTAAATATTTTGAAAGTCTATAGATATATATGAGAAAAAAAAAGTTATTTGACCCCCCAATGATGTAGAAATTGTTTGTATACCTTCATTTTTGAAATTTTTCCTTTATATTTTGTAAGTATGTGCATCATTTCTCTTAGGGTATGTTCTTATAAGTAAAGAAAATTGAGAATGTAGAATTTGAGAGAGAAGTGAAAACAGAGTAAGATGAAAAAATATTATTTTCAATCATAGTTGAATGGTAAATAATGAAATGTTAAGGCCAAAATTTGTTAAGTGAAGTGCAAATGAGTTATACTTTACTCCTAAATGTATCACTTTTTTAAAAAAGTAAAAAATAATTTTCATTTTTATTTTTTTACATCTTCAATTTTTACCTTCTCGAACATGAATATCTTAGACTAATCAATTGGAACTAACATATGTGTAACTAATTCATTTTCACTAATCCCATTCTCTTATAAGAAAAAGTGTATGGTTATATAATTTTAATCTTAATTTAAATTTTAAGTATATGATACTTTTCTTTAAATATAAATCTGTCAAAATTACATGTTATTATAATTACAAATTAAATTACACATTAACTATTTACTTGGGCTCCCTCAAATTTTTCCTTCAAGCTCCTCTAATGTTCACTCTTGAGGTACTTCAAGGCACCATTTGATCATGGCATTTGTAATCATATGACAACATTTTATGAAAAAAAATAATTATAATATGTTTCATGCATACAAGTGGCATGACTTTATAGGCTCTTAGAGTAATGCTCTAAGTATATATTTGGTTTTGCTTATTTTTTAAACAAAAATAGTTTTTAAGTCAACAATTCTCTATTGCAAAATTTTGATTAAAACTTTTTGGATACAAAATAAGCTAATTAACCATGCATTAAGCTACATAAGAATTTTTCCTAAGAACAAAATTCAATTTATTTTTATTGTTAATCAATTATAAAAAATTAATTTTTAATTATTTTTTCAATAATTTGACATTTGAAAGGTAAATAAGAGTTTTAATTTGCCTAATAAATGTAGGTAATGCAAGCTAACAAGGGTTGGATCAATTGGTAAGATCGAGTTGTGCTAACACAAAGGTTTGTCCTCGCTAAAATGGGACAACCTTCTCTCCTTCTAAACTTTAAATGCCAAAGTAAATAGGCAAAAAGGGTACTTTTATCCCTTAACTTTATTTTAGTTTTCAATTTCATCCTCTAACTTTTTTTTCTTTCCAAATTAGTCCTCTAACTCATAAAAATAAGCCAACGTTTTCCTCTTGGTTACCTCCATTACTACAACTATCAGAATAATCCTAGATGGCTCCTATGTGTCAATTACACACTTACATGGACTCTGACATGGCAAATACTAGTACACTTAATTAAAGTTGAAAATATTACCGTTAGTGCATGAAGTTCATCCCTTTTCTGGTCCTTGGATATAGTTAGGGTTTTTCTTTTTATTGGTGTTTTTCGTCTCCTCCTTCTTCTTCTCATCTTCAGAGCTTGTCCATTTATTTATTTTATTCCCATTTCATCTCCATTTAGATAAGCCAGGGTTTCTGGGTGAGGAATTATTGAATCTTTATGGATTCTCAAGGTTCCTCAATGAGTGGTAGCAGAAGCGGTTGATGGGCTCCATTTTGCTACTGTGGGAACAAGGCTATTGTTCGCATTGCAAGTACAAAGGCAAACCTAGGAAGAAGATTTTGGGATTGCAGGAATTACCAAGTGAATTCCCTTTGTTGTTGAATCTCTCGTGTTTATCTTGGATTTTACTAAATCCTCTTGTGTTATGTTTTGTTTATCTTAGATGTTACTAATCTCTTTTTTTATTTCCAGAGTGGTGGGAGTTGCGGATTTTTTGAATGGTGTGAGGAGGAAGTTGCTGATGAAAAGGATATGGTGATTGCGAGACAGAGGAAAAGGATTTTAAGTTTGTAGAGCTCTATAAATTTAGGTAGAAGATGGAATAGGATGTTAATGTTCAATACAACAATCCTTTTGGGAATGAATTTGGCTTTTTTGTGTATGATTTTGAAATTAGGAAGTAGTAGGGAATCTTCACACCTTATGTATTGATTTTATGTATGTAGGGGATATGAATCTATAGGAGTAGTAAGGATATGAATTATCTAGTAGGAAATTATGACTTTGATGTACTTAATCTGATGTATTGACTTTGATGAATTATCAATGCAAGTTTATGTATTTTCTATCTAAATAATCATTACAAACACAGTCCAATATCATTAATTAAAATCAACTCAACATCAAACCAATATCATCACAAAGGGAAAGATTGATTACATCATAGAGGGAAATATCATCAATGATCATCAAACCAATATCTTCAAACCAATGATCATTTAAACTTGAATCCAATATAAGTTCACATTCCAAAAAAAAAAAGACCCATCACAAAAGCTTACATCAAGTCGAAGTCAAGACTGTCTACAAAAATTTACATGATACCGTATACCAAAAAGGCAAGACTAATTACATCAATACAGCAATAACATCAAAGGCCTATCACAAAATAAAGAAAGTCCTATTACAAAATAACTAAAGGGCTTATCACTTTCTAATTGGCTTTATTGCCATCATTTTCGATCTCTTGGTGGTTGTCGGTTGGATGGAAGGATGTTTTGTTTGAGATGGTTGACTTGAATGGCTGGCTTGTATCAAAGGTTGACTTGTATATCTTCCCATCTGGCTGGGTTGGCTTGGAGGATGACTTGCAGGTTGGCTTCGAGGTTGTCTTATTGGTTGGATTGGAGGCATATGTGTTGGCTGACTTGTAGGTTGCCTAGAGGAGGATCTTGGATTTGGTGCACCCTTGCAAGTGCTCTTGTTGTGGCCAATGACACCACATTTGCTACACTTGATAGGAAACCCTTTTCTACTCATTTTGTTTACATTTTTACTCTGCTCCCCTGCCTCTTTGTTCCTTGATTTTTTACGTCTCCCTGGTAGCCTTTTGATTGGTGGAGGCAAAACATCTTAATAGAAAGTATTGTGCCAGAGGTTAGACCCATTTGCAGGATAGATCAATGGTTCATAACAAGCTTCATAGGCCTCCTTCTTATAATACACATGAATGTGTTCTTCTAGGTTGATGTTCATGTGATTCATGTATGAAATGGCATGACAACATGGAATCCTTGTGAGCATCCATTTTCTGCAAGTGCATTCCTTTGTTTACAAAATTAATACAAATTTGTCCCCCTAACATGTTAATATGTCAAACTTCAAACAAGTGATCTCCATACCACCTAATTAGTCAATGAAAATATGAAACCAATTTATAAATAGTTATTTAGCCAATCATAATCAAATATAAATAAAAGTTAGTAATCACCTAACTGGCCAATAAGAAGTGGCTTCTTGTTCTTTCTCCAATCTTTTCTTGATTTTTGGCAACACTTCATAGTTTGCAATTTTCCTCTTATTTTCAGCCCACCTTTCCATGAAGTATACTCGTATCTCCTCTAGCATAGTAACAATTGGTTTTTGCCTTGGGCCTACAATCACACTGTTGAAAGTCTCTGACATGTTATTATGTAGAACATCACACTTTGACTAAAAGGTGAACCTTGATTTACTCCAAAATCTTAGTGGAATTTTGATTAAAACCTTATTTTCTTCATCATTCACCTTCTTCATTTCCTTCATCTCTCTTTCCCAAGCTTGCGGGTATGTTGTCTTACCTGCCCTCCACATGATCTCTTTTAGCTTCTTCCCAAGATTTTTTTTTCTTGAAATTGTTGTATAAATGTCTGACACAAAACTTTTGCTCTACACCTTGTAGTAGCTCCTCAAATGTAGGCAACAATCCTTTCAAATCATATAAAACACATTAATATGTGAACCAATAAAGCATTAATCAATTAACACATTAATTAGTTATATAGAAATTACCTTCTGTTGGTCAGAGATAAAAGTGTATGATAAACACATAGAGCAGCCTCCAAGATCATTGATCAACAACTCCATGGACCAGCTCCATGAATCTTTCGTCTCACCCTTTACCACAGCAATTACAATAGGAAGCATTTGGTCATTTGGATATCTTCCTACTGTAGCAAGAATTTGACCACTATAATAACCCTTGAGGAAGCAGCCATCCAACCCTATAATTGGCCTATATTTCATGAAATTTTCTTTGCAACCATGAAAACAAATATGAAGTCTTTGAAATGTTGGCAACATGCGTCTGGATGGATTCTCAAGATCCTCCTAATCACCTTTAGGTTCTGTCACTTTCATTTTAACTGCAAAGTTAGAATCTGATCTCAACAACTCATGATAGTAGTCATACAGTCTAGTATACTGCTCCCTATATGAACCATCCACCATGTCAATAGCTTATTTCTTAGTCCTATAGGCTTTTGTGGTAGATACACCAGGTTTTTGTGGTAGATACACCAGTATTCCATTTCTTATGTGCCCTATCTTTTATGTCTTAGAGTTTGATTTTTGGGTTTTCCCTAATACTAGATTGCAACTTCTTTCTCTACTACTTTGAGCTAAGCAACTTCACCCTTTATTTTCTGCTACAAGTATGCTTGTCCACTAATTTTACAGCTGCCATGTATCCTCGGTACGAAGCTTAACTGCAAATGCAAGCGAATCGCAACCCTTCTTGCAGACTACTCTCACCCTCACCTTGTTATTCTTAACAATTCTCAAGTTTCTCCTTGAATGAATAGCATATGTTATAATAGCCTACTTGAAATCTTCTCTAGATGCAAAAAGGGTCCCTACTACCCATTTGTAATATGTCATCTTGTTTGGCATCTTCAATGTGGGACACTTTGGTCTTTCTACATCTTCCACATCATCTATTTCATCACCTTCACTCTCTAATTCTTTAGAGTTGAAATCTTCATCGGATAATCCCCTTGCAGCTGAATTTTCCTTAGCAATGCTGTTGTCTCCATCAAACTTCAGTGAATCAGTTTCTGATTCTTCACTAATATGTATGTCAGCCTCATCAAGTATTGTATTAGACTGCCTCTTTAATGGTCTGCCCCTCTTTTTGTTTGGTCCACCAATAGCTTTGCCTTTCTTCTTTCTTGGACTTTTTCTCCTGTGCATTTCACTCTTAGCTTGTTTGCCTTGTTGAATTTTGGCTTGCTTGCTTCTTAGGCTTCTTCTTACCCCACATGTTTATATTTCTTCATGAGCTACCTTAATGGACTCACCCCTTCTCTGGATATTGTTAGTATCTTCCTCATTAACTTGTTCATTTCCCCTATCTGCATTCCCCCTATCTGCATTCCCTCTACTTGTATTCCCCTTTGTCTCTTCATTATACTTATCAAAATAATCTTCATCATTCTATTCCTCTTCAGAATCACCAAATCCAATTTTCATTGCACAATCTTCACTTCATAATTAGCACCTATATCATCATCATTTGCAGGAGTAAGCCCAATGTCAGCAGTAATTTCAGGCCCAACAGGCCTATTAGACTCAAGCCTATCAAACTCAGGCCCATCAGACTCATGCCCTATTGTAGGACTTTCAACTTCTTCAAGTTTTGAATGTGCATGATCCACATATAACTCAACTTTACCATGGCATTAGGCTATATTTGCCAACTCTATGGCATCTTTATCATTTGTCAATTGCTTAAGACCATCTTTTAACCCCTTCCCATGCATTTTATACCACAATGCCTCAATACAAGGATAACCCATCTCTTTAACTAAGTCTAAACATTCCCAATAACTCCACTTATCTAAGTCACAATCCCATATATTAATTTCTTCACCAACATACATGGTTTTAGATTCCCTTACAAAATAACCGCTGTGATGTACTTCAACCTTAAACAAATCCATTCCTATATTGTACAAAAATTAAAGTAACTATTTACAAAAGACAAAAGTAATCAAACAAAACAGAACAAGGCACAAGATTCATTACCCTCACTACATGAAAAAATTAACATTGAAAACATGGAAAACAAACCAAAAAAGACACAATCTTTAGTACCACCACAAGGCACATGTCTTATAAACAAATGAAAAGTATGGAAACCCCAAACCTACAATCAAATGAACCCCAAAAATATACCTATAGTAGGTAACAAAACTAACATATAATCTGTAACTTTCTGTCTGATTGGATTGTAGAACCAGCAATTTATAAGGAAGGAGAGTCTTAAAAATGTTGACACGCGTAGAAACTTTCCATGAAACTACCTCTCAATTGTATAATTTATAGATAGATATATATGGTTCAAATCCTATAGTCACTACTTTGAGAAAGGCTTTACCTAACCACCACCCCTGACCCGAAAGGTTAGTCTCACAACTATTCTTAGTCAAAGACCATATATATATATATATATATATATATATATATATATATATATATATATATATATATATATACACACACAATTTATTTGTGAATCTATAGCAATTAACAATCAAATTTCTTTAGGAAAGCAATACCCAAAAGCATTGTTCAAAGCCACTATGTATGATTGTAAATGATGCTAACTCTTCCTAAATAAAATATTTGCATATGCTTTAAAAAAAATTGTTCATGTTGGAATTTAACATCAAGGAGTCTTCCTTGGTGTCACCTTGATTTGTGGGTTGACCTCTTAGTAAATGAGAAGATAAACAAATCTACAGTTACAAGAGGCACATTAAGGTTTAACATGTCATTGTTGTTTTGGTCTGACATGGCTTATTTTGATTGTCGTTATCGTTCCATGTTATAGTAGATTGTAGGCTATCATTATTTTTTGGTCTTGTCATACTGCATAGAAGATATTGCTTGGCTTCCTACTCTATGAGTGTAATCGATTTGTGTGACCCTTGTATTTAGTGGTAGATGTTGACTACCACAAGTGCATGGATTGTTCAAGTAGTGAAATAAGTTTTCAATCCCACGAGAATCGTGTTGAATGTTGAATTTTTGTAACCTTAATTATCTAGATGACCAATAACAATTATTGAATTCAAATAAAATGATTAAATAGCTAAAGTAATGGCTAAGTAAAGCAATCAAAATCA
This sequence comes from Castanospermum australe, assembly GCA_019955255.1. Lineage (NCBI taxonomy): Eukaryota > Viridiplantae > Streptophyta > Magnoliopsida > Fabales > Fabaceae > Castanospermum > Castanospermum australe. The sequence goes on from NSJW01000041.1 coordinate 19,190, forward strand.
TAAATCAAATTCCAAAGGATTAGAGCTCTAGGAATAGGAGTTCACCAAATTAACTTATTATGACAATTAGAACTCTCTTAATAATGAATTAATGACCATGCTTTTGAAGGTGATATATCCTAGATTCTGTGATGTTCTTTTTCAAGATATAACCTATTTTCATGGCACTAAGTTACTTGAAACTTATTAATCTCTATGATAATTCAATTAGCTCCTCAAAGGATTAAACCTATCTCTAGGTCGAAATTTCTAGGTTTAGCTATTTTAGATCATCTTTCAATCCTTCATTAAATAATTTAGATCATGCAAGCATAGGCAACAACATGTAGCAAGCACTGAGCATACTAAAATTGATTTCAAAAGCAATAGTCTTCCATGAATTAAGAAAAGAATTAACAACCAGTCATAACATCACAGATGGGCAACATCCTAACCCTAGAAGAAAGAAAACTATATAGCCTCTCGTGATAGCAAAATAATTCACAAGGATCAAATAGAGAAAGTAACATATCAAATTAACCCAAAACAAAGAAAGGAAAAGAATTAGATAAGGTCTGTGCTGGGTTTCTGCAAAGTGGTTTGATTCTTCAATCTTCTAGTTTTCTCTCCTATTCACTCCTTTTATTCCTTTGATTTATCAAAATATGACAGCGAACCATGTCTCTAATGTAGTAAGCCTTATATATTAGCCCTTTTAGGAGCCTTGGAAACCCTATGTTTAAATCCCTTTTAACAGTTATTTAATTTATTTGGATTTTTTCATTTCTTTTTGCTACACATATGATCTAGTTGTCGATTGTAGGTGTTTTACAAGGCCAACCCGTGTACCTTACTGGTCCAAAACGTTGTCCACACAGAGGTAGAAACTCGACTATATGAGTAGGTCATATGGTTCTTTGGTTCAAAACTTCTCCTTGGCAAGGTTGAACTATCTTTTACCTTAAGCTGACATGGCTAGGCCTTGTGATCCTCTAGATATTTTGTCTTTCTTCAACCTTTCTGTGAATCTCCTGCTATACAATGCTAGGCTGTGTTTGACCTCAAAGCTCAGGTTTCTTTGTCCCATTCTCCAAATCTTTTATATGCTCAATCCAAGGCCTTAATTATGCTCCTAAAAAACATCAAAGAGAACCAAAAAGGTGTATGAAGAAGAAACAACAAATAAACCAAACTAAAAAGCATACAACTCATTAAAAATGGCATTGAATCTTTAACAAAACAAACCCTAGATGTATGGAGAATAAATAGACACTAAGTCATTGGATAAAATCTTTGTACTAATTTACAAATTTATCAAATTTTATTATCATCAAGTTGTACATATTTATCAACCAAAAAAAGTTATACATATTTACTTGCATTTGTAATAAAACACAATTAATATTTTTATATGGGAAAAAGGGCATCCATATCTCCTAAACTTTAGCCCATTTGCTAATAGATACCATGAACTATAAAATCTTCCATTGTAGTCTCTAAATTATATCAGTTATATCAATAGACCCTTCCATCCACTCTCTACTAAGTTGCTAATGAAAGAGCGATGTGGCATCATCCACACCATTTTTCTATCCTTAATCCTAACCCTTCATATTAAATTTTCTGTGAATTTAATTACAATCCTAGAAAGAGGAAATTAATTCTTGCTAACAAAGAAAAACACAACCAAAAATAGTTCCACCATCATAAAGAAAACAAAAGAAAAGAAAAGAGTAGAAGAAGAAAAAAACAAAGAACTTCAAATATTCAAGTCTTCAATCTTCAACCGATTATCTTGCTTGGATGCTTGATCATTTCTCTCCTAACGCCAAAAGTGTCTCTAAAGTGAGTCCATTTTAGTAAGATGTCTCTTCCATTAGGGTTAGGTGTTTTCAGGCATCATATCTTCAAAAGCCCAGGCCTAATTTGTATTTAAAACTCACCATTGGTCATTAACACAACCGTGCTTCATCATACGACCAAGGCCGCACAATACTCTTCAAGTACTTGCCCATGTGATTCATTACATGGCTAGGGCCATGTCATCTTCCCTCGTACCATGAAGCTTTTTGGAATTAAACTTTGTCTTCAACATAAAAGTTGTGGCCTTATGCCTTATCTAAATATAGAATCACATTATTTGGACTATTATAGCTGGAGATATCATTAAATTACTCCACAAAGGTCATAAAACACAAGATCAATAATTTAAAACTTAACTCGAAGCCCATCTAGCTGTCTGCTCTAACATATAATTGCTTCAAAATATCTCTAAATCCCAAAAAACATAAAAAAGAAACAAAGAGTATGCTATGAAGAAACAATTAACAATTCCAAACTAAAAAGACTCAAATTAATCAAAATTAATATCAAATCATTTATCAAAAACAAACCCTAAATGCATAACGTTTCTCAATATAACAAGTATGTTGTTGGACCTAGATATCAAAATGACTTAGATCAATAAACATTATAGACCAATATTTCCTAGGTAGTGATTGAATCTCACGTTGGTTCATGCAAAGGGATATATTACAGACTAATATATCTAACTATATTGACCTTTTCAATTTAGAAAAAATTTCCTTAAGCTCTTGAGTTGCAAATTAGAACTTAACTTGCAAACTACACTAGAACCCCAAACTAGAAATTACAACTTCACCCAAACTAGAACCCTATGGCAAAACCACAAAGAGAAAGACTTGAATACTTGCCAAGAAGAATGAAGAGGGCAACCACGAGTTCTCCATTCTCTATTCCCTGTTTGTGAGGCTTTTGAGGAGCAAAGTTTTCCTTAATTGAGGAAGAAGGCTTATGTGTTATTTTTTCTTCCACATATTTTTCTTTTTTTAAACTTGTGGAGAATTATTAAATAGATAAAAATAGAATAAAAAAAATTAATATGAAGGGTTAGGATTAGGGATAGAAGGAGGCTAAGGATAATACCACATCACAGCTCCAATAGTAACTTAACAAAATTTGGATGGATGGGCCTATTAATATTATTGGCTTAATTTAGAGATTAAATAGAAAGATTTTATATAGTTTATAGTGACTGTTGGCAAATGGCGCATGTAAACACCATATTTTGTCCGGACTCATGAAAATTATTTAAAAATACAAAAAAAAGTTAAAAATAGAAAATAAAAATATGTTAATAAATGACCCTGATTCATGGCTTAGTCCTCTTTGAAAAACTTCAAGCTCAATCTTATAGGCCTTCTAGCTCTCCACATCCATTTATTTTGATTTTGAGCCTAATCCATTGATATTCCTAGTTTTGCTCAAGACCAAGCCCTAGTCCAATGAAGAAGTAATAATTAATTAAATAATTTGATTTGGGAGGCAAAGTTAGTAATTGGTTTGAATTTTGAATTTAAATTTGATTAAACATTAACGGAAAGAAATCGGCTTTGATTGAGATTTAAATTTGGAGATTAATTTTGATAAATAAATATTAATGGGAAGAAATTTGCTTTAATTGATATTTAATTGGGAAATTAAATGGGCCTAAGTTTACAAGTGAGAGATAAAAACCAAGCAGTACACTAGACAAAAGAGGAGGAGAGAGAGGGACTGAGGTTGAGAGAATTTTAAAGACAGGTAAGGCTAGAGAGGGAGAAGAGAGCATGACATAAGCAAAGCAGAAGAGGAGAGAGCACAAAGAGAATAGGAAGATTGGGCAAGTTCTAAAAGGAGAGGAAGAAGGATGTGGGTGGAAGTATCTGTTTCTAAAGTTCTCAGTTGAATGTAAGATCTCTAAAAGCTTATATGTTCTCTCATTGTTTTTGAGTGAATGGCTTTTGATTAAAAGTTCTTGTCGAGGGATAAAGAAAGAGGACACACTATCAGGTTATATGAGATTGGCAGCTTGTGGGTCTAATTTCTCTTTGTTAATTTTGCCTAAACCTGAGATCTTTGATACATTCTTTGAATCCATATGATGTTTTGTCATTTAGTGGAGAAGTTATTAGCCTTTTAGATTGCGATTTCATTAGATTTCTTTCTCTCTATTACTATTTCGGCATGTAGTGAACTGGTTCATTTGATCAAATTCCATGGAAAAATCTCTAAAATGTTTCATTTGGCTCTTGGATGGAATAACATGCATATGAGTCCACTTTCCAGTGGGCTGTGCTTTGGATATTAAGCTTGCTTCTTCAAATATATAAGGGAATGAGAACATTAGCAAATGACATGTTATGATATAATTTGAATCTACGTGTTTGCTATTTTCTTTCCAAATTTTTTTACATATTAATTTAGTTCTCTTGATTATTTATGTAATTTGTGCATTTCATTTGCATGAAATTATCATGTGATTGCTTCCTCATCCTTTTTTTTTTAAATAATTTGTTGCTTGCCTAGTTTATCTTGTTAGTTTTTGTTAATGTTTAAATAAAATTTCTTTCTCAAATGTTTTCTCAAATAAAATTCCATGGCAATATCTCTAAAATCTTTCATTTGGCTCTTAGATGAAATAAACATGCATATGAGTCCACTTTCCAGTGGACTGTGCTTTGGATATTAAGCTTGCTTCTTCAAATATATAAGGGAATGAGAACATTAGCAAATGACATGTTATGATATAATTTGAATCTACGTGTTTGCTATTTTCTTTCCAAACTTTTTTTACATATTAATTTAGTTCTCTTGATTATTTATGTAATTAGTGCATTTCATTTGCATGAAATTATCATGTGATTGCTTCCTCATCCTTATTTTTTTTAAATAATTTGTTGCTTGCCTAGTTTATCTTGTTAGTTTTTGTTAATGTTTAAATAAAATTTCTTTCTCAAATGTTTTCTCAAATAAAATTCCATGGCAATATCTCTAAAATCTTTCATTTGGCTCTTAGATGTTATAATATGCATATGAGTCCACTTTCTAGTAGGTTGTGCTGTGGATATTAAGCTTGTTTCTTCAAATATATAAGGGAATGAGAACATTAGCAAATGACATGTTATGATATAATTTGAATCTACGTGTTTGCTATTTTTCTTTCCAAATTTTTTTACATATTAATTTAGTTCTCTTGATTATTTATGTGATTTGTGTATTTCATTTTCTTGAAATTATCATGTGATTGGTTACTCATCTTATTTTGTTTAAATATTTTGTTGCTTGCCTAGTTTATCTTGTTAGTTTTTATTAATGTTTAAATGAAATTTCTTTCTCAAATGTTTTCAATTTTTTTTTTACACAATGATCAATGATGTTGATTGTATGGCTTTGTCATCCTCAAACATCATTGAATCCGTAGGAGTTTGTTGTATAGGCCAACACGCCAACACTATTCTAAATTCCATGCAAGATGTATATTAGATTTCCTTGTGATATTTCCTTTTTCAGGGAATCAATCAAATTAATTGCTTTCCACTCAAATTCCTTTTCTTGGTAACTTAATCTTCTTTAATTAAAAAAACCAACCCACAAATATTTTCTACAAGAATTACGTGGCTTTGACTTCTCATTGCACGTAGGGATACGCAGGCACGCAAGATAAGCCAGAAAAAAGTGTAAATATTTTCATTATAATTCTTTGTTTTGTAATTATTTGTTATTAGTTATTTTTACTCAAGGAGTAAAATAAATATTTTTAAAGGTTATTAATTTGTACAAGTAACTTTACGATAACCGTTTTTGGATGGATGTATCAAAGATAAAGTAGGATTAAGTTCCTGCACTTTTCTGTACATAATTAGACTCTCAAACTTGATCTCCTCTTTTAAAAGACCAATTTTGCTAATAAAATGGGTTTTTCCAATTATTTTTCTTAAATAAAAATTCATGGTGACTCCTAAATTTTTGATAAATTTAATTGCCTCTCGTTGCAACACCTTTTCGACACGTTGTGACAGTTTAGTAACTCCATTGGAGATAGTTGGAGAGTCAAGCCCATTAAAGTAAATCATGCAAATATTTTAAACTCTATGATGTTTGTTTTACCCCTTTTTTGTTACATGGTTTATGTTATTTGTTTTGTTTCTCCATAATTTGATTGCAAATAGTTTTTAATATTTTTCTATATTATTTTACTTGTTCTATCTGTATATATTTCGGTACTTATATTCTTTATGGCTGTCAACCCTAGGATAAACAACCTTTGCTATCTGTTATACACTTATTTTGCTTTGAATTTGTTTTGCAGGATGGTGGTAGTATATAGGGTTGTACATGTTTTATGCCCTCAGTACACACCTCAATTTCACTTACCTCCCACATATTTTGGGCTCCACACCCGAGCTTGGGAAAGCCTTAAGATTAGAAGGGATTTTAGTGATGTTATTGCGGGCCTCCAGGCTTCCCTAATAGTCATTAATTCTCCCATTTAGATTGTACCCGGTTTCATGGACTACCCTTATTTTGATGGTTTACCCATCCTCGAGATCATGTTCATGGTACTAGATCCTTATCTTATAGATAAGGGCAACCTGGGAACCATATGCATTAGTGGTCTAGAACTATCCATCATAACGTGCACTGTAATGAACTTAGTTATCATCCAGCCACTAAAGTTGTGACCTTAGGAGGAACTATTCTTTAGACTTTACCCTACATAGGTCAAAAGAAGGCATGCTCATCTTCCTTTTCTCTCCATCTCTCTCATATATTTAAGTATTAAAGCATTTGCATAATATTCAGCATAACATTTTTACATGAATATCGTAAAAAAAAAAAATCACTCTTATTTAAGCATACTAGCCATTTTTCTTGCATTCATCTCATAGAAAAAATTACATCTATCATCTTTCGAATATGTTAACATAACATTCTCAAGTATATGTTGTTAAAAAAAAATGGCATTAAGCATATTAGTCATTTTGCTTTACATGTATTAAGCATACTAGTCATGACAACATAACATTCTTGCATTTATCTGGCAAAAAAATGTTGTCCATTTTAATTCTCGCAAAAAAAAAAGTACATTTAATCATTTTCCCGTACATGTTAACATAATAATTCTTGCATGTATCTCATAATAAAAGAGAAACTTTAAAATTTTGATTTTTTGTGTGTGTGTGTGCATATTATCATAACATTCTCATATAAATTTTGTAAAGAACAAATTACAATAAGCATACTAGTCCAGCATCTCATAAAAAAAAAAAACCACACACACACACTTTTGCATTTTGGTTATTTTCTAGTACACATCAACATAATATTCCTGCATTTTTAACATAACATTCTTGTATGCATTTTAAAAAAAAAAATTGCATTTCTCTTTTCCCTTCATATGTCAGCATAACATTCCAGAATGCATCTCATAAAAAAAATTGCATTTCTCATTTTCTTATACATGTTAATATAACATTCTTGTATGCATGTCAAAAAAAAAAATTGCATTTCTCATTTTCCTATACATTTCTGCTTAATATTGTTGCATGCATCTCATAAAAAATTGCATTTTTCATTTTCTTGTACAAGTTAGATCTTGTTAAAAAAATCATAATAAAATAAAATTCCATTTCTCAACATAACATTCTGCATGCATCTCGTAAAAAAAATTGCATTTCTCATTTTCTTGCACATGTTAGCATAACATTCCTACATACATCTCGTAAAAAAAATTTGCATTTTGATTATTCTTCTGTTAGCATAGTATTCTTACATGTATCTCAAAAGAAAAACTTTTTCTTTTATCATGTTCATCATTTAAAAAAATAAAAAAAAATCTTTGATCATTTTTCTATACATGTTAGTATAACATTCTCGCATGCATCTTGTAAAAAAAGAAAAAGAAAAAGATTTTGCATTTATCATTTTGATCAATTTTCCATCCAAGTCAGCATAGCACTCTTACATGCATAAAAGGAAAAACTAAAAAAAAACCTTTGGTAATTTTCTGTAGATGTTGGCATAACATTTGGCATTTTTCATTTTGATCATTTTATTGTACATATTGAGATAACATTCTTGCATGCATCTTGTGAAAAAAAATATTATGTATTTATCATTTTTCCTATACACAAAGCAAAACATTCTTACATGCACATTGTAAAAAAAAGATATATTTGCATATGGCTGCATAATATTCTTACAAGCATCTCCAAAAAAAAAGAAAAAAAAAATCTCTTGTATTAGTCATAGCAGCGATTTTTCTTCCCATGTCAGCATGACATTATTGCATGCATATCATATAAAAAAAAACCTTTTTGATGTATAATTTTGATAATTTTTGTATATATCAGCAGAACATTTATGCATACATCATAAAAATAAAAAACTTTTGCATTTATCATTTTCATCATTGTCTTATTGCACTCATAATAAATGAACTTTTGCATTTTGATCATTTTTTTTGTATATAATAGCATAACATTCTTGCATTCAAGTCATAAAAAAAACTTTTGCATCTTTCATTTTCATCACAAAAAAACTTTTGATCATTTGTTGGTACATGTCAGCATAACATTTTTACATGCATATAGAAAAAAACTCTTTGCATACAAGTCATTTTTCTTTGCTGGTCAGCATAACACTCTTGAATTTATGTTTCAAAACATTTACCAATAAACCATTTGGCCCAAGTCATGGTTAATTTTTAGTGGGTGTTGAAAATTTTGGATAATCCTTGCTACCAATTAACATTTTTGCTTCTCTTTTCTTGAAAACAAAAATAAAAAGAGTAGAAGAGAGCTTTTGAAATTGAGGTGCCACAAGATCCTAACTTTTTAAAAAAGTTAAAAAAAAAAAAAGAACATGAAAAAATGAAAAGTGAAAAGTTCAAGAAATAAGAAGTGTTATGTTATGTAGCACGGAGCTTGTCCTTCACTAAAGTCAGAATTTGAAATTGAGAATCAAGTTGGGCCATTAGTTTATCAGTAAAAAAAAGAGAGCCATTTTTTTTTTGTTTTTAAGTAATTAGTGGTAAGCATGATATTTCATTTGGCATGGCTGATAATTGCTCATCCAAAGAGAATCTCATCCAGTTCAACCTATGCAATCAAGGGATAGCTCTGCAATTGCATTCATAGTTTTTCATCTCAATCAAGCTTTAAATGGATCTAGTGAGGGATGTTTGTGCCCTTTGATTTTTTGTCCATGACAATAATATACAACTGGATATCAGGAAAGAGGCACGATGACTTTGATTCTAGCAAAACATGGCTAGGGAATTGCTTCATATCCTTGTCAAATTGGTCACTATACTTGTCGCGCTTCATTCCATATGCCGACAATGCCTTGTCCAATCATGTCAAGTTCCCATTTTGTCCATCATTTGAGCTAACAAAAAAGAACCATTGGAAGATAAATATTGGAAGTCTTGAACATATTGATGCTATTATCCTAATTTGATGTTAATAGGCAAGGATGTTGGAAAAAAAAATCATATTTAGTTTACATTGGTTCAGTCATGCTTGTCAGAGTTACTGTTTTCTTATTGCTAACTGCTTAAAAAAAAAAAGGGAAAAAAGCAGTGAGGTCTCTACCAGGATGAGATCCAAACTTCAATGAAAATTCTAATGAAATGATCATGCTATTCATTAGTCCATCCACATTCCACTAATTCATGTTCCATTTTGTTTAATTTGTCAGCCATTCATTTGTTTCTTCCTTTAATGGTTCCAAGAAAAAAGACAAATATTCTTGCAAAATACCAGTGTCATTTCTTTTCAAGATCAATAATGGACTTTAGTAAAGATGGAATTGAGAATGATGCAAATATAAGACCCCAATGCATTCAAAATTTAATTCAAGCCCACTACAAGCAAGCTTTTCTAATGATGCGAGGCATTTTTTGAATTTTCAAACACAAAGGAGTTTTGTCCCTAGATATCCCTTTTGAGCTTGAAGATGTGTTTCTTTCATTTACCTACAATTCAAGATTATCTTGGGAAAGGGTAGCATTTTGATAAGTTTTGCTAAGCATTCAAGTGTTAGAAAAGGATTTTTTTTCATTCAGTTATCCAAACATTTCATATCCCTTGATAAGCCATTTGAGCCAAAATAAAATTTTTTTCATACCCTTACACATCGTACCCAAGGATCAATGAGAATCTAATATATAATGGTGGTCTTTCCTCATCAAGAGTCAATATGACAAATTTTGAAAAAAAAAAAAAAGAAGAAAAGAAAGTGAAAAAAGCAAAAGTCATAAAGCAAAAAAAAAAAAGGAAAAAAGAAGATTGAAGAATCCCATGGAAAAGATGTCTTAAAAAGAAAATCGACTAGTGCCAAGTCATGACTGCTTGAAATATGACCACAAATAATCAAAAGAGAGTCTCATTGCATTCCAACATCAATCTTTGATCCTTTTTAACTTTTTCTTCATAAGCCATATTTTTTACCTCATATCACATTACAACACATAATATCCTCTTGATAAATGAATGCAGTGCAAAACTAGTTCAAAATTGGGAAAAGTTGAATTAGAGAAAGGAAGTTAAGGGATCACAAATGAATTTTGAGTCTTATATCCTTTTTGTTTTGGAAAACCTCTTACATAAGCCAGATTACAAGCTTTGAAAGTCCTCACTGAAGTTTAGTCTGCTTGGGCATACGCTAGGCCAAATTTTTAATGTTCAACAAGAAAAATACACTAGGGCAAAAAAAAAATTAAATAGCTGACTCAAAAGAAATCCTGCTATCTATGAAAAAATCTTGAAAAGGAATATTTGAAGTCCAAATGAGTCCTGATTGACAAATTCTTGATACCATTGACAAATCTTTCTTGTTCTTTCCACTTGTTTATACATTAGAATCCATTCATCCTTGTTTCACAAAGATGTCCATTCATTAACCATTGTCTCATCTATGCACTTCATTTCTCCATTTGAACTCATCATATCATTCCTATAAGGAACCTTTTTTTCAATTTTGTAATTGCATGATCGTTACATTAATATTTTCATTTAAAGGAGTAAAAAGAAAAAGAAGCAAAGGACAAGCATTTGACTGCAAGGAAAGTAAGAAAAAAAAGGAAATTCAGAGCATTAAAAGCATTGCACTACTGAAATAAACAAAGAAACATGGTTAGAGTTGTCAGTTAGAGCTTCAGTTAACTAAGATTTTGCAAGTGTAGGTTGCCTTCACAAGTCTCAAATCATGAATGGCTATCCAAAGAAAACTAACAGAATCAGTAAATTGGAGCAAATTTTGAAAGTTTGGAGAGTAAAGCATTCAGATCATCATGATTTCTAAAATCAGGCATGCACTCAAAGGTGAAAACAATAAATAAACATTATAGCAAAGAAAAAAGAAGCACGTGATCAAAGAAAGCTAAAGCCTCAAAATTTTCACGCAAGAATTCTCTTTAGACAAGTAATCTCATTTCATCAAAAGTTTCAATTAATCCACTATCAAACAAAAATGAAGAGAAAATCAGGAAGCCAATTGCATATCATGACATTCATCAGCATATCCTTCTATTGCATATCATATCACCAACATGGCATTCATTAGCATATCTATCCATTACATATCATATGATTGACATAGCTTCTATTGGCATTGCATATTATCCACAATCATATTAATTCTTCTCACAAATTCAAAAATAAAAAAAATTAGCAAGCTAATTGCATATCATATCATTGACATACCATTCATCAGCATATCTATACATTGCATATCATATCATTGACACTACATATCATTAACAATCATATCAATTTTTTTCACCGATTCAAAAAAAAAATATTCAGCAAGATAATTGCATATCATATCATTTTCATATCTTGCATAACACATGCTCTGGCTCATATCATAAGTCTTGTCTAAACACAGATTTTTTAACTTTATGCCCAATCCTAACTTTTTTGTTATTCATATCATATCCTTACCTTCTTGTCATCTCCTCAAATTCTTGTCAGATCCTTACTGTCATGTCGTATCCTTATTTTCATGTTATATCCTTATTTTTATGCCATATCCTTATTTTTCATGTCATATCCTTACTTTTGCTTCATATTCTTAATTTCATGCCATACTCTTATTTTCATATCCTAACTGTACTTTCATGTCGTATCTTTATTTTCATGTTGTATCCTCATTTTTCTGTCATATTCTTATTTTTTTTTCATATTCTTATTTTCATATCATAACCTTATTTTTTATGTTATATCCTTACTTTTGTATCTTATCCTTAATTTCATACCATATGCTTATTTTCGTGTCCTATCTTTACTTTCATGTCACACTTTACTGCTTTCACATATTTATAGCAGTTACATTTACTGCTTTCACATTTTACGTGCTTTCACAATTTACTACTTTCGCATACTTTCTACAATTTACTGCTTTTGCAAACTTTCTACAATTTACTGCTTTTGCAAACTTTCTACAATTTATTACTTTCACATACTTTTTGCAATTTACAGCTTTTGCATACTTTCACTAGTTACTGCTTTTGCAATTTACAACTTTCGCATACTTTCTGTAATTTCTTGCTTTCGCATACTTTCGCAATTTACAGCTTTCACATACTTTCGTAATTTACAGCTTTCGCATAGGTTCGCAATTTACCGCTTTCATATACTTTGCGTAATTTACCTGCTTTCGCGTACTTTCTGCAATTTACAGTTTTTGCATACTTTTGCAGTTTAATGATGTTGTGTACCTTCACAATTTATTACTTTCACATACTACTGCTTTTGTTATTTTTATTTATTTTGTGTGTCATTGGTCTGCAGTCTATATTTTTATTTTTTTGCCACTGGAATCTCATTACATTTGGCATAATTTGTACATTTTTAGCATTTTACCTTGCATTTTCTAACAAAATATAGATTCATTATCTTTTCTTGTTCTTTACCATGACTACACAACAACTATTGTTGTTCATATTTTTTAGCAAAAAAACAAGTGGGGCAACTGTAAACACCATATTTTGTCCAGACTCATGAAATTATTTAAAAAATACAAAAAAAATTTTGAAAAATACAAAATAAAAAATATGTTAATAATGACCCTGATTCATGGCTTAATCCTATTTGAAAACCCCAAGCCTAATCTTTTAGGACTTGTAGATCTCTATATCTACTGATTTTGATTTCGGCCTAATCCATTATATCCCTAGTTTTGCTCAAGACCAAGCCCTAGTCCAATGAAGAAACAATAATTAATTAAATGATTTGATTTGCGAGCTGGTCTGAATTTCAACTTTAAATTTGCCTAAATATTTTATGAATCTTCTTAATCTTCTTTTTTATGGTCCTATCAAATTTGTGAGCTGGTCCAATCAAACTTTTTTTATGGTAACTTAATCTTCTTTAATTAAAATAAACAAACCCACAAATATTTTCTACAAAAATTACGTATCTTTGACTTCCCATTGCACGTGGGGATATATAGGCACGCAAGGCAAGCCAAAAAAAAGTGTAAATATTTTCATTACTCTAATTCTTAATTCTTTGTTTTGTAATTATTTGTTATTAGTTATTTTTGCTCAAGGGGTAAAATAAATATTTTAAAGATTATTAATTTGCACAATTAGCTTTAGGATAACTGTTTTCGGATGGATGTATCAAAGGTGTAATATGATTAAATTCTTATCCTTTCCTGCACAAACTATACTCCCAACACTTTTTGGGCACGTTGTGATAGGCTAAAGTTTAGAAGATCTATGTGCTCTTTTCTCTTTTTATATTTTGATATAATCTTACACTCAAAAATAATTTTCTCAACATTATTCAAATACATTTTTTAGTAAAAAACATTTTGAATAAATATTTATAAAAATAAAATTGTTCCAAAATAAATTCTATGTGAAACACAAGCTTGAATGATTTTGATGATAGCAAATAATGAAAACTTTGTTCGACATGTTTCAAAATTAGTTGTTTTAGGACCTTGAACTTCATATGTATGGGTAAATTGAATCCAATCTCTTTATGCTCATACCATTTCGAAACAGCCCTTAAAATGTTTTTCTACTTGAGTTGCATGGTTACTTTGTTGTCCATTGACTTGTGCTTCACTTACAAAATTTTTCAGAGTCGTTTTTGCATCAAACTTGAAGTTTGGTATGCAATAATTGATTATTCATGATAAAATTCGAAGATTTGGTTACTGGATATCAGATAATCGATTATGCTTAACATACAATCCATTATTTGATTCCCCAAAAGTAAATAATTAATTGTGTTGCCTCTGTGAAACACAGCTAATTAATAATAGATTATTACTCCTTGTGTAATCGATGTAGGTAAGAAATAAATTAAATTTTAAATCAAATAATTTATGGAAGATTATTGAAGGTTATCAAATTTAGATATATAGAATTTTAAATCAAATAAAGAGAGATATTAATAACATATGCATTCAATGAAAGCCATCAATGAGAGTCCCAAAGGCATGATCGTAATCATAAACAAGTGCTACAGGTGCTTCGGACTCGTGAGGCTGATTATGCTCATCCATGGGCTCATCAACCAGCTTATCCTTATCCATGGGAGCCTTTGGCTTACCGCCACCATGATTCAACTTGGTCTACATATCATTTACCTTCACAATCTCCATCCTCTTGATAGTTTTGGTGTCAATCTAACTGATTAGTCCAGGCTACACCTCAGCTTCACCCTCAAAGTCAATTCCCGCTTTTGTCATAATCATTGTGATTAGCATAATATAAGGAAAGGAACGGTGGTTTGACCCTTTACTTTCTCCATGTGCATCATCATGTAATAGGGCCAATTGATTGGCTTTCCAGAATAAATTACCCATATAACAAAGATGTCCTCCTTAAAAATAGTTGCAAAGTTGCCACCTTTAGGCACCAACGCACGACCAAGCACTTATTGAAGGAAGCGAGCATCCATGGTAAGCTCATTGGCCAAGAACTTCCTAGTAGGAAGTGGTCGTTTAGGGTGAATAATGCTTCTCAAGGCTTCAATGCGATTATAATCGTCAACGGCGTGCTTGTCATTCCTATCAAAGCAATCACCTGCTAGTGGCAAGCCAGTCAACTAAAAAAATTCTCTAAGGGAGAGTGAGATATTTACCCTTTTATTTTGGAGGAGATCTTCTTATGTGGTACTTAAGATTTTAATAGAAGACCCTCACTAACTTCGGATAGTACGGCCCATTGATTCTTGCAAAATTCTTCAAGGCCCTAAACACTATAAATGGGTAAATTACAAAACCCTCAGCATCAAAGAAAAAGGTGTCCGCAAACCTCGATTCTTCTATCTTGCCTATCTAAAATTGTTAGTAATACACTTCAATTTGCTCTAGCCTAGAGAAAAATCAACTTAGGCTTAGGGCAAATCTTTAGGAAGAACCTCTATTTTCTTGCTTCTTGGGGTGCCTTGAGGATTCAGCCATATCTCACGAAATAGGGGCAGAGAGGAGCGAAAATGCTTAGGGTTGGTGTTTGGGTGGATTTTTGGAGTGGAACAACAATTTGGGGAAGGTTTGGGATGATGGGTTGTGTGAGAGCACAAGAAGGATTTTGAAAATTTTTGAAAATGACACCCCAAACTGCGTCTTATGACTTTATAAAGCCTGATGGTAAATCAACTACCCTAATCTATTTTCTTAAGAAATTTTCATTGGTAATCGATTACCAAGAGCCTCTATTTTCAAAGATATGAACCTCTTACAATGGTAATCAATTACTCCTTGATGGTAATTGATTATTGAAGGCTACTATTTCTAAAAACTTACTTTTTCAACTATAGTAATCGATTACTGCTTGCCTCTGTTTCGAAATTTTATATTTAAAACAATTAAAGCTTAACAAATGCCTATGGTAATCGATTACCCTTACCTAGTAATCGATTACTCAACCAAAAATTGTGAAATTATGTAGATTTCTCAAGTCTGATTATTGAGATTGAGTTGGGGAACTTAGCTATTAATAAGAGTACCTGCAAAACAAGATTAGAGGAATCTTCGATGCTTAAGTTAGTATTGAATTCTCAAATAAACAATCAAAATTTAAGATATAACAAACACAATCATTCAATGCAAGATTGATCGATCATACCAAGTTCTCTTCTTATGAAAAAGTGATTTTCCTTAGCAAGGGGTTTAGTAAAGATGTTAGCTAATTGTTTTGAAGTTTTCCCAAATTCAAGCACATAATCTCCATTTTGTACATGATCGCATATGAAATGGTGCGTCATCTCAATATACTTCGTCATATAATGCATTATAGGATTGTTAAAGAGGTTAATAGCACTAGTGCTATAACACCTCAAGGGATGTGATCAAGTTTTAGTCCATAACCCAGAAGTTGTTGCTTCATCCAAAGAATTTAAGTATAACAACTTCCACCTGCAAATATGTAGCTTTAGTGGTTGACAATGCCACACTAACTTGTTTCATGCCATGCCAAGAAACTACTGAACATCCAATAAAGTGAGATGTCTCACTAGTGCTTTTTCTATCCAATTTGCATCCAGCAAAATTATAATAAGAATAACCAACTAAGTTACTTAAGGCACCTTTAGGGTGCCACAACCCTATTTCAAAAATGCCTACTAGATATCTCATAATTCTTTTGACAGCACTTAAGTGAGATTTTTTAGGACAAGCTTGAAATCTATCACACATGCATACACTAAACTTGATATCGGGCCTACTAGCCATAAGATAAAGGAAAAAGCCAATTATACCTCTATATTTTGAAATTTCTACTGGTTTGCCCTCTTCATCCTTGTCCAATTTGCAATTCGTGCTCATAGGGGTGTGAAATTCTTTTGAATTTTCCATTCCAAACCTCTTGAGCAACTCTTTACAATATTTGGCTTAATTGTTGAATGTCATCCTTAGTTTGTTTGATTTAGAGGCCAAAGAAGAAATTTAGTTTACCCATCATAAACACTTCAAACTCATCTTGCATAGTATTAGCAAACTCTTTATACAAAGATTCATTAATAGCACCAAAAATGATATCATCAACAAAAATTTGCACTAGGAGAGTGTCATGCCTTTTGTTTTCAAATAAAAGTGTAGTATTAACCTTCCCTCTAGTGAATCCTTTTTCCAAAAGAAATTTGCTCAACCTTTCATACCAAGCTCTAGGAACTTGTTTCAAGGCACATAAGGCCTTTTTGAGTTTAAAGACATGGTTGGGCAAATCATGATTTTCAAAACCAGGAAGTTGATCCACTTAAACTTCATCTTGAATAAAGCCATTCCAAAATGTACTTTTCACATCCATTTGATATAATTTGAAATCCATGATGCATACAAAGGCAAAGAACATGCAAATAGCTTCTAATCTAGCTATTGGATAATAAGTTTCTTCATAATCTATACTTTTTTTCTTGATTATAGCCTTTAGCAACTAATCTAGCTTTACTTTTTGTCATCGTTCCTTTTTCATCAAGTTTGTTCCTAAAAATCCATTTGGTGCCAATAATAGCATGATCATTGGGTCTTGACACTAGTTCCCAAACTTGATTTCTTTCAAATTGATTTAACTCTTCTTGCATAGCCAAGATTCAATGTTTATCACTTATGACCTCATCTATGCTTTTAGGTTCAATTTGAGAGACAAAAGCTAAGTGATTCAAATATTTCTAAGTGAGTTTTGAGTTGTTGTCCTTTGAGATACATTCCCAATTACCAAGTGTGTATTCATCAAATCTTTTGCAATATTATCAACATTGTCCTTTCTTGGCCCATTAGGATTATTTTCATCAAATGTAACATGTATAGATTCCTCAATGGTCATGGTTCTCTTATATAAACTCTAAATGCTTTGCTAGTAAGTGAATCGGCAAGAAATATACCTTCATCAAATTTTGCGTCAAATTTACCTAAGTTATCCTTTCCACTATTCAGAATAAAGCATTTACATCCAAAGACATGAAAATGGGAAATATTGGGTTTCCTTCCTTTGTCTAATTCATAAGGGGTTTTCTTCAAAATTGGTCTTATCAAGGCTCTATTCATTGCATAACAAGCGGTACTAACCACATATGCCTAACAGTACTTAGGAAGGTTAGCATCGCTGAACATAGTTCTTGTCATTTCTTCTAAACTTCTATTTTTTCTTTCAACTACTGCAATTTGTTGTGGAGTTTTATGGGTTGAAAAATTGTGCTTAATGCCACTATCATTACAAAGCTTTTCAAAATCTTGATTTTCAAATTCTCCACCATGATCACTTCTTATAGACACAATGCTTGTATTCTTTTCATTTTGGATAACTTTGGCAAGTTTTAGAAAGGCCTTGAAAGCATCATTTTTATAAGCAAGAAATAATGTCCATGTATATCTGGAGTAATCATCCATAATCACAAGAGCATAGTAATTCCCACCAAGGCTCATGATTCTAGATGGCTTAAAGAGGTCCATATATAAAAGTTGTAAAGTCTAGTAGTAGAAATAACATTCTTCCACTTTTGACAAGCATCATAAAGTTTATCCTTTTTTAATTTGAACTTTGGAAGTCTAGTTACTAATTATTTGGAAACCAATTTATTCAAATGATCCATGTGAATATGTGCAACCTCCTATGCTAAAGCCGTGAATCATTTTCCTTGGTCATGAGACATTTAGCATCATTTGAGGATAAAACATCTAGACTAATCAAGTATATATTATCTACTTTATGTCCAAAAAACTTTACTTGCTTATCATCTTTACCTTCAACAATGCAGCAACTTGAATAAAAAAGGACTTTATTTCTTTTATCACACAATTGGCTAATACTAAGCAACCTATATTTAATACTAAGTTATATTTAAGCCCATTAACTAACAAGACATTATCTATAGAGGTAGAGAGAGTTTTACGAAGTTTTCCAGGTCCAAGGATCTTTCCTTTGTTGTTGTCTCCAAAGGTGACTTATCCATGCTCCTTGGGGTGAAGAGGGAAAACTTTGTTTCATCTCCCGTCATGTGCTTAGAGTAGCCATAAGTACCATTTTGAGCTCCCGGCCTTCAAGCACATCTACAAAACATGTTTAAGTATTAGTCTTAGGTTCCCAAACCTTCTTGGGTCCTTTTGAGTTAGTCTTGGGCAAGGTGCCCTTGAGAACCCAAATCTTCTTTTGTCCAACATAGGTGTTCTTCCTAATGTTACATGTAGATGCATTATGACCTTTCTTGTCACAATGGAAATAGGTAACAAAAGGGTTACTAGCCATGCTTGAGGATACAAAGAAGTTTTTGTAAAATTTTTGTTGGGTTTTAGGCTTATATCCCAAACTAACTTTATAAAAAATACATCTTTGTTCTCTAAGCAATATATTCAAGTTATCTTTCTCAAAAGTAAACTTTGCAAGGGTATTTTTCATATCTTCAATTTCTTTTTCAAGAGTTTTACATGAAAGGCAAGAAAAGGAAGTAGATGCACGTTCATGTAACATACAAGTGGGCAAGTAGAGTTAGCATCAATTAACCCAAGAGTTTCATTTTCTATTTTGAGTTTCTCAACCTTTTTGTTCAAAACAGAAATTTTCCCTGATAAAAGTGAATTTGAAGTTGAGACTAACTTAGCAAGTTTCATGGATTCTCCATATAATTCTTCAAATGCATCTTACAATTCATCATAAGTAGGAGAAGGTTCATTGGGTAAAGGATCTACCTCCAAATCATCATTTACCATGAAGCAAAGATTTGCTTCCTCATTATCAGAGGCATCTGTAGAGTCTATGTCATTGTCCTCCTAAGCAATGTAAGCTCTTCTACCCTTCTTCTCCTTAAATGGCCTTATTTCATATCTCTCCACACTTTCATTTGGTAGATTAGGCAATCAATCTTCATGTGATCTGATTTCCCACATTCAAAGCAAGTGGATGTTGATGGTGTAGAATTTTCTCCTTTGGTGGAAGAGGAGGTCTTCTTGAGTTCCCCTTTCTTCTTAAGAAATTTTCTAAATTTCCACACAAGGAGACCAAGTTCTCTTCATTCCATTCAAAGTCTTCATTGCCATCACCATCATCTTCATCATCATCCTCCAATGTTGATGTAGAGGATTTAAGAGCAATTCTCTTCTTTATATCTTCATTTTGATTTAATCTTGTGACCTCCATTTCATGCTCTTGAAGCTTTCCAAAAGAGTGACAAGAGTCATTGTAGCAAGATTCCTTGACTCGGATATAATGGTCACCTTAGGTTGCCAATTCCTACTTAAACATCTCAATACTTTGTTAATTAAATCTTCATTAGGAAAAGTTTTTCCTAATGATGCCAAGTGATTAACTATATGAGTAAATTTCTTTTGCATTTATTAAATGCTTTAACCTTGATTCATTCTAAATAATTCATATGCGAGTGTGAGTGTTAATTCTTGCTCTTTTCACCTCACTAGTACTTTTATGAGTAACTTGAAGAGTATCCCACATCTCTTGTGTGGTTTTACAATTTGAAACATAGCAGAACTCATCAACTCATAAGGCATTAGTAATGATATTTTTGGCTCGTAAGTTGTACTGTACTTTCTTTTTATTGTCATCAGTCCATTCAATTCTAGACTTAGTCACTTGGCAGGCACCAATTGTATGAGTTGGTAAAAAGGAATCATTATTAATGGCATTCCAAACATCTAACTCAACAGCTTCAATAAAAATTTGCATGCGTTCCTTTCAATACTCACACCCTTCACCATTAAAAGCAATGGGTCTATTAATAGAAGAACTCTAAGGGAAAAAGTTTGAACAAAGAAGTCATCTTTCCTCTTAAAGCTATTAAGCTTTTTAAACAAGAGTTGAACCCTGATACCACTTGTTAACAAGTGGCTTCGATAACTCAAGAGGGGGAGGAATTGAGTTATAAAAATTTTGCAAACTTTTAATAAATTCTTGTTCCACAAATCATATTAAAGCTGTAAACTCTTGCAACTAAATGGGTTAATGAGAACTTTGGTTCTCACATAAGTTTTCCAATAGACAACGAATAAAGAATATAGCAAGAATAGAGCAATAAGCAAATAATAGCTAAAAATATTAAAGAGATAAAGGAAGAGAGAAATGCAAACTCGATTTATACTGGTTCAGCTACTCCTTGTGACTTACATCCACTTACGAGTTTCCACTATCTTCAAGCTTCAACTAGATGCTTGGTAAACCTTTACAGCCAAAGAGCACTCTTTCCACCTTGGGATCCCTCACCTTTTGTGTAAGAGCCTCAAATAACTAGAGGGATCCTCTATCCTCTTAAAGAACATATTTTACAAGATGAGAAATAAACTAAACTCTCTCAAAGAGCATATGAACAACTTGAAGTTCTAGTGGGTATCAAAGATTTTCATATTGCAAGCTCAAAACTTTGAAATAGATTAGTAAATGCTCTCAATAAATGCTAATCAATTCTTTCAAGCTCTCTTAGGTCTGGCCAAGTGAAGATATTTAAAGCCAAAAGGTTAATATGGCCATCGGAGGTAGTTGGGGTCACATTTAATGTGAAAACTAGCAGTTATTTTTATTTTTGGAGCATTCGTAATCGATTACCCAAGCCTGGTAATTAATTATTAGGCCACTGGTAATCTATTACCATAACCTAGTAATAGATTGTTGGAGCTCTCTATTTAGAGCTAGTAATCAATTACGACAAGAAGTGTTGGCCTTTAAAATGGTGAGGAAACTTGGTAAGTGTTGACCTTTTCTGAAGTTTAGTAATCGATTACTATATAAAAGTAATTGATTACTGGACTCACATGAACCAGAATTTGAAAGTTTAAAGTTGGTAATCGATTACGAAGGCTAGTAATCGATTACGGGACTTCTATGTTAAGCTTGGTAATTGATTACCATTACTGAGATGAAAAAACTTAGTTTTTGACTTGCAAATAATCAGAAATCCATTCCAAAGTTTCCTTGAGTATTTTAATACAATTTGAGAGTCTAAAATCTTTGAAAATCTATTTGATAATTGACCATTCACCTTGGTTTACTCAAAGGTTCATTTAGGCATACTCAATTGAAATTATTTTTGAGTAATGAGTTTAAGCAATGGGAAAAGAAATTATTACCATTACAAAGAACCCAAGTCCTAGATGTAATTTATAAAAATTCTTGGACTTGTTCTTCTTGTATCTTCATGCTTGTAATCATCAAAATCCTTGAAGCAGATAAGCATCCACACTAGTGTCAATTGGGACCGCACCATTGGCAAGTCAAACACAGAGACAAACAAGGAAGGATGGGACTCAAAGCCAGAAAAAATGAAGCAATGCATTCTTTTTTTTCTTTTTAAGATCCTTGGAAGGAATTAGGATCTATAGGATTTTTTTAATACTATCAATATGTTCCAACTTATGGCTTACATTGGAAAGTTTTTTTTTGGAATAGTACAAATTAAGTAATCTTTTCTTTTGGCAACTGTAATTATGTTAAAGGTTTGGGGTTTGATTAAAACTTTTTTAGGATAGTAACAGAAAGGAATATGTTTCTTGACAATAGGTTAATTATGTTGCTATACACATTGACATTGTAATGCACATTGACTTTGGGATACTGTCAATATGGTGCTTTTTGTAATAAGGAACTTGATCTTATTACTAAAACGAGTATGATGATATCAGTTGTAGAAAAAAGGCTTTTTACTTCTTTACTTTGCAATTTCTTTCTTCCATTAATTTACATATTTACATGTAGTATTAAAGAAGGAATTAAATGCAAACAATTAGCATCAAATCAATCATCCATTACTAACAATGGAGAGTTATTCCATTACTAATATCCATTACAAAATCAACTACAGACTTTTACCAAAACCTCCATATTCACTAAGACCTACACATTCACTTTAGTACTAGTGCAATAAACACAAAACCAACAAACATTACATTGAAAATAAAAGAGGCCAACACAAGAAGTTTCAAGGAACCAACAATAGCTTTAATCTCATTCACCTGGCTCTTGAACTTGAACAATTCTTTCTTAAAGTCATCATACCACCTTGAGTCATTTTTTCTTCAAGTCTTGCATAGTTCCAAAACATACATCACCATTCTCACAAGTATCACCAGCACAAGGGGTACACCACTCAAAGAAATTGCACTTCCTTTCTCTACAAGTATAAAACAAATGACACGGGTTGCTCTCTGTTTTTGATACTTTAATGTCAGCATTTCTCCTACACTTGCAGGCTCTGTTATGGAATCTAAGCCCCATTGCACCACTTTCAGCCACACTTGAGGACGATATTGTGTGCCCTAATGTTCATCCAACAATATGTGAGCATGATGTTAGGGCACATTCAAATGAAGAAAACATGGCATGGTAGTGAGGAAGAATAACAAGTGAGGTGGATTCAAGACAAAAGAGAAGGAAAAAAAAATATTGCCGCACACCTTCGAATCTACCGCAGGAAAAGATCTCCAAGGGGGAGGGAAGATGCGGTCACAGAGGATGGGGAGAAGAAATAAATAAGGAAGAACATATTTTAACTTTAAAATAAGAGTATTTTGGACATTTAATATCTTGTATTCTCATTAAAAGTCAAGTCTCTCACATGACAATAGTTCTGTTACTCTATCTAACGTCTCGTTATCTATAAGACTAAACAGTGGCTTGCCATGCTATAAATTAAGGAAGAATGAGTGCAATCAAAGGGAAATCGTGTGTAGTTTTCACAAACCTCTAGGGAGGTTAGTGTAATTTGTCCTAAATTTAATGGTAGTTTGAATATTGTAACTCAAACCTAATTTATTTATGAATCTACACATCAATATTAATTAATATTTTTTTCAAGAAAGCTATACCCAAAATCATTGTTCAAATATATATATATATATATATATACTCGTGGAGTGGGCCAGCATCCTGTCTTGGCAAGGCTCAGGTAGGGTCGGAGTCAAATTGAACTGTGGCACTTGCTGATGGGCTTAAGTAAAAAGAGTTGCGCCTTGACTAATAGCTATAGCTTTTAGCCTAGTGATAAGTGCTCGATCCAATAAGTGGTATTAGAGCCAAGGTCACAGGTTCGATTCCCGAAAAGGCACAAAACTACAGGTGGCAGGTGCTAGGAAGGGGATTGTTGGTGGAGTGAGCCAGCATCTTACCTTGGCAAGGCCCAGGTAGGGTCGGAGTCAGATCGAACTGTGGCACTTGCTGATGGGCTTAAATAGAATGAGTTGCGCCCTAACTAATAGCTATACTTTTGGCCTAGTAATAAGCGCTCGATCCAATAAGTGGTATTAGAGCCAAGGTCACAAGTTCGATTCCCGAAAAGGCACAAAAACTATAGGTGGCAGGTGCTAGGAGGGGGATTGTTGGCGGAGTGAGCCAGCATCTTACCTTCGCAAGGCCCAAGTAAGGTCGGAGTCAGATCGAATTGTGGCACTTGCTGATGGGCTTAAATAGAAAGAGTTGCGCCCTGACTAATAGCTATATCTTTTGGCCTCGTAGTAAGCGCTAGATGAAACAATATATATATATATATATATATATATATGTATGTATGTATATGATTGTAAGATGCCAACTCTTTCAATATGAAATATTTGAATGTTCAAAAAATTGTTCAAGGTGAAATTTAGCATCAAGGACTACTCCTTGTTGTTACCTTTTATTGGTTGACCTCTCAATAAATGAGAGATAAACAAATCTAAATGTCACAAGAGGCATTTTAAGGAGGCTCAACCTCAACATATCATAGTTTATCTGTTGTTTTGGTCTAAGATGGCTTATTTTGGTTCTCGTTATATCATTTGCTTGTTGCAACAAATTGAAGGCTCTTGTGATGCTGCACGTTGTTGTTGCCTAGTTTTCTACATCTATAGACGTGATTTACTTGTGCTCTATGTTTAGTGGTGAAACTAAGACCCTACGTCACTAGGAGGCAATAAAAGATAAAACCTTTGTACTGAATATAAATTTATCATATCACGAGGAAAAACTCTTCGTATTGAATTTCAAATCTTTTGAAACAATTATCCTGAAGAGATTGACATAATCTTTTTAAATATGTTCTCCATATCTTATCTCAATCCCTAGAATGATGTGGTAAAATTTTAGGACATGACTCAATATTTAGTGGCAAGTCTTTTAAATTGACCTTAATGAAGAATGGTTTCACAAGATTGAGATAAAATTGTTCCAAAATTGATTCTCTTAAAAAGTTTATTCATAATCCATTAGAAAAATTCATTATTTAAATAAAAAAATTAAAAGTTAAAAAAATTTTAATACTGTGTAAAAATTTATTTTGATTGGTTTTAATTTCCATATCAATTTATCTATATCTGTATCTCTTGGGCTATAAATGTATGTGTAAATTGAAACTTGTACAACTCGTGAACACATGATACCAAATCATTAAATTTGATTACCAATACTTCAACCAAAATAAAAATTTGAGCTTTTCATTGCAAAATTCATTTACCTCTTATTGCTTCAAGTTGTATATCCACTCTTTGATAGAGTTATTTCTTTAAACATTTTGCTTACACTTGTAGAAAGGAAGGTATTCCTCAAGAGATATTCTCTCAAAAAGGGTGAGGTATCCCTTTGTTGAGAAAAGTTGTAACAGGGTGACGCATATCCCTCTTAGTTTGTCAAAAGGGTGAGTTATCCCTTGAGTTATGAGGTTCAAACACTAAGGGTAAGGTATCTTAAGAGTATGAGAAGTATTCTATACTGTAAAGATTTCTCAAGCACATGGAACAAACTTAAACAATAGTAGAAAATCTCTAGTGAGACATATTGGGGCCTAGATGAAGGTCACATGGTTGGTGGTTGAACCAAGATAAATCTTTATGTTTGTTTATCTCTTCCCTATACTTTTTAAATAAATTTTTTTCACAATATCTACCCTATGTATCGTTCCTCAATCTTATTGATATAAATGCTTTATCTTATTAAGTTAATTAAGTTGTTTGAAACCAAAATACTCATACACAAAGAACACTTTGTTTTTGTTGTGAACTTGATGTTTCTGATTATGATTTGCATTGCTCTATACCTTTAAACGTGTATGACATTATGCATTGCATATGAAGTTGAAATTCTTGTTCATTTCTAAGCATGCAGAAATCATCAATGTGCATTTGTTAAAAATACTCTGCTACTTGTATTTATTGGTCATAAAAATGCATATTTTCTCAAAGTTAATTTTATAATCACCTAATTCTCCCTTCTTGAGTGATGGTTGCCGTGCCTAACATATAATACAGCCAAAGAGAGTTGGTCTTCTATATATCAAATTTAAAACTTTACAATTTACCCTCCTAACATTTCATAGACTTTGAAACCATTAACAATTCTGTCAATATAAAGCGAATATGTGTTTAAAAAAAGATTTCTGAACTAGTTATCAAATTACGTATCCTTACATCACCCATAACTCTCTCCTATCTTCTTTTTATTTCTCAAACAATCCAAAGCATCTAGTTTGAAATTATCTAGTGTTGTCTCTGTGTTTGGAATTATTTTATATGTTGAATGGACTGTTGAATCAGTTGTAACCTTTTTCGATGATGGCTCCTATTGATTTCATTTTTGCAGAGAGTTTTGTCGATGGCAGCATGCTGAAGAGGAGGAGGAGGAGACAAATTTGGAAGAGGGTGAGGCATCCTATCATTTTCTGCCCCTGCACCTGAATTCCTAATCCCACTCTTCATTTCTCAGGAGAGAAATTTGGAAGAGGGTGAGGCATCCTATCCTTCTTTGCCCCTGCACCTGAATTCCTAATCCTTTCTCTTTATTTCTCATCTCCCCTACCTTGTCTCTGTCACTATGTGTGCTCTCTAGCTTATTCATTTCTCTGTCTCCCTCTTGCCTTTGCAGTCTATGTATAACTCTTATGTTATGTTTGGATGGGAGGCTAAGGAGGGAAAATAAGGGAACGGATAGCTTATTTATTAAAAAAAAAAAAAGAAATGAGGATTTTTAAGTAATTCTCTCAAACTGTTTTCTTACTAATTTTTATGAACATTTTAAAATTCTCCCAATTTGAAAGATTTTGGAAGATTTAAAACATCCAAATAATGGAAGGAAAATTTATTAAGTAGTCTTCTATTTTCCTTTCTTCCCTTCCTTCCCATTCATTTTCTTTAACTCCTTTCCTTTCTATCTCCTTCAAACTCCCAAACATAGCCTTAGTTTTGAGTTGCATTTTTCCTCTATTTGCGAAACTTAGTGATTTATGGGTCTATAAATTATGGCCTATTTACAGAGCATTGGAATTTTTAGATAGAATATGATTTTAAAGTGAAGAAGTTGAGTTCATCTGCTGGTATTTAGCAATCCAATTAGTTTGATCACTAAAGGCTAAATGGCCAATAAGTGACTCTATGACTCACTTCATTTTTGTTGAGGAACATTTGGAATTTACACCAACCTCAGTATCAATAGTGAGGTTGAACTAAATAGGTAGTAGTTATAGGTTGCACCCTTGGTCAATTGATCAAAGTAATTTCGTAACGCCAGCTTGGATATAATCCCATCTTCCATGAAATCTAGCACATGTAGTGGAATACAATACAATAATGCCAACATTATGGTAAAAAATTAAGTTGAACTCATCAATTAGTTGCATGGGTTCTGTTAGTTAAGATGAAACAGAGCTTCTCGTTAGGGATGGAGCTAGGAGAAAGATGAGGTGCTTTGGTGTTTCTCACAGCTTTGGTTGTTTCATATCAACTACTTCAATGTCTTCAGAGTTAGTGAAAGTATGATAGAGGTAATGTGCATTTGGTTTGCTGATGTTGAAAAACGTTTACCCTAATGTAGAATAGTTGGGGTTGAAGCTGTTGAAGGGCAAAATGAACTCTTGTAAAGCTATTTGAAAAGCCTCAAACAATTGTATTACATGGCTCTATATAATTGTGCAATGCTGATGATTGTACATATATACTTCAGTAAATGCGTAAACGCTGAATAATCGTCATTGTAACTATAAATAATTGAACCTGCCCCTTGCAGGTACAACAGCTTGTTCTTCCTGGGCTTGAAATTACCAACAACAAAAAAAAGTTAGTTATTGTTTTATTCTATATTGTTTGTTTTTATTATATCATATTTTATATTTAATCCATTGGTATGTATAATTATGTTATCTACGTATTATAATTTTAATGCACTGGATATAATATTATAAGAGTACATAAAAATTTCTCATCATTAAGAGATTTAGATGAGCAGCAAATGCTTTCTTGTTAATCAAGATTTTGTTAACTATGGCAATCAAGCCTATTCTTTTAACAAGTACTCGAATCGTTATTTTATAGTCCAAAACTGAAAGTAATTCAAATCTACACAAATAAAGAAATTAAAAGTCCCTCAATAGGTCACCAAAGATCCTATTTATCCATAGGCGATGCTACTATGGATTCTCTAGGGCTTATCCACCTTGGCTTCAAGGCATGACACTAGTCATTAGAAAATCTATACTTCTCTGTTCAAAAAAGGGAGTGGAGGTCTCTTTCTTGCAATTCCAAGTTGTATCTGTTGGGATCATAGGCAAAAGGGATGTCACCAATGCCATCACAGAAGATCCCACCCATTTCATCATCACTAGCTATCTGTTGTTGCTGTTCCTTTGTGTCTTCCCCATCAGTTTCATCTCCAAATACATTTGAATTCTTCTCAACTAATTCTCTGAACACCGACGACTGGAGAAGGAGGCCAAGTGCAGTGGGAGAAGATGACTTGCTGCTCAAGATTTTGCGGGTTTTGTTTTCAAAGACTTCTTGCTTCTGAGGGGAATTCAGATAACCTGAGCTGAAAGAACTGCTTTGGAGGGCCAAGGATTTTGACTCCTTTATTGGAGTGTAGTTAGATGGGGATGGCACTGTCTGAGACTCTAGTACTACCTGTGATTCATGTTTTGCTTCTGGGGCATTTCCTCCTGCAGGCTTTAACCATCTTATGTAAGTGCTCAAATCAAAGTTGGTTACTGCATGAATCCCTCTGTATTCAATGGCAGCTATGTCATAAGCACGAGCAGCTTCCTCTTGGGTGCCTATATTGGTTAACGAGAGTTGTTATTCAGAGGTTAATGAATGAAAGAAGCATAATTATGTCTTTATTTAGGATAATTTCACTGACCTCCCCTAAGGATAGCACTTATTACACTAACATCCTTCTTGTTTGTGAAGTTACACTAACCTTCCTTGTTTTGTTATTTACAAAGAGTAATGGTGTAGAAACCATACATAAAACAGGGGAGGTATGCATATATTTCTCAAATGAAAAGAGTACAGGGTGGAAGAATAGTATATAAAATAAATAATGCAAGTATAATTTTTTAAATAAGAGGATTGTTAGGTGTAATAAGCGCTAATTTCGGAGAAGGTCAGTGTAATTACCATGTCTATTTATTGTGTGAGCATTTTTTTTTTGGGTAAAATGTGTGTTCATGTTTTTAAATAGTCTATTTGGCAGTCCAATGAAGGGTTGTGGAGAGTCAACTTACTGTAGGTGCCAAGGTAGAGATATTTGTTTCCGAAAACTCTCCCTATCCTTGCTTCCTATCTACCATTGTGGTGGTGCCTGCAATATATTCACCAAGTATTAGTGATTCATCTTCTTCAATGACAAGTCAGAAGCCAATTCGGGTCATATTCATCAGGAGTATCACCTTGCAACCCCCCTATACTTTGAGACGCCTCTTGAAAAGCCACTACTCTTTCTGTAAACATAAAAAAAAAAAAAAAACAAAGTCATAAATGGGTGAAGTGACCGTGGCAGTGCACCTAAATCTATATATTATGAAAATTCTATGTTACTTTATCTGTTGCAAACACTATATATTTCCCTACACTTGAAGGGGAGGAAAGGTACCAGCACCATCAGTGACAAAGACAAGATCACAAGTCTTACCTCCTTAAAGTGGCCAAGTATTCCTCTTTGGTCATATTCTGCATTATTTCTATCTCTTTCTCGTAATCTGATATCTGTTGGAAGTATAAGGAGCATTAGATAAATCCTCTGCATATAAGCAAAGATACAGACCGTTATTTCATAGAATCATAGGTAACAACTATCATCATATATACCGGAAAATTGGTGAAAGTTAATGTTCCCCAGTACTTAATTGCAGCTAAATCGTATGCTCTGGCTGCAGATTCTTCTTCATCGTAAGCCCCTGTGAAAAATTTGAAACACAACTTGTCATCTTATAATGGATTAACAGAGTGATTAAAGCAAAATCTTGGGCTTTGATAACTAAAGCCACTCACCAAGATAAACTGTTAGTCCCAATGACCAATTCCAATCCCCGTTCCAAAAGGAAAGGATGAACATGAAAACACATTAGTATGTTATTATAAAGAACGAACGAATGAATAAGAAAAAGAAAGCAAATAAAGCAGTGGATGTGCTAAATCCAAGAAAGGAGGAACTCTACCTTGCTTTCCTTTCTTCTTTTGTGCTATGTTCCAAGAGAGCTTGTCCCACAAGTGAGCTTCAAATCGACCCGTCCATCTATGTCTGTTAGTTTACAGTTTTTAACTTGGATTAGCGTATTAAACAGAAGAACTGAAGTTGTTTCGAAACTATAGAACAAGGAAATTGCTTCTTAATTATGACCTGCTGACACCACGAAATCTTGAACTTCTCTTCGCAGTGTTCGTTATAGAATTTTGGCCAACTTGTTGCTGTGGCAGCTGCTGGTGCTGGTGCTGCTTCTGACTTTGGTGATCATCACAAGCATGTGCTGCTGCATCAGGCTCTCTTCGTCGTCACTTGACACAACGAGTTCCTTGTAACTCAGCTTCTGCCATGGACATTCAGCTCCTTCCCATGCTCACTTCATGGTTCATCATCAAGCCCATTTCTTGTATTGTGAAGTTCTTCCTCTTGGGTGAACTTTTTTTGGCGCTTTTGATGGAATGTGTGCGAGGTATATGTGTTCTTATAGCATGATACTTGTTTTTGCCTTATTATGTCTTTGTTTTTAGGATAAAATATAATTTATACTCTTAAATTTATTCTGATATCAAATTACTTTTTTAAAAAAAAATTTACCTCACTAAACCCCCCTAAACTTTGGTTTGATATGAAAACGTTAATTTTGTAATTAAATGAAATGGATTTTATCCTCATGTGCACACCATGTAACCTAAGTGCACGTCACATGATGATTTAGTTAAAAAATCTTATAAAATAAAATATAATTTACACTTCTGAAGTTTATTCTTATATCAAATTACTCCTTGAATTTTTTTATCTCACTAAACTCTCTTAAAGTTTGGTATAACTTGAAATTACATGTTAACTTCTGTTTAATTTAACGAAAAAACTAACATTTTCAAATTAGACCAAAGTCCGAAGGGTTTAATGAGATAAAAAAAATATTAAAAGATAATTTAATATTAGAGTAAACTTTAAAAGTATAAATTGTATTTTACCTTTGTTTTTATTGTTACGTACATAATTGAAGTTAAAACCGAGGGGAAGATAATTTCGGGGAAACTCGAGGACAAATTTATGTTGTCCTATTGCCAGCCCAAAATCCAGAAGTTTTGAATTTGCTCTTTATTTAGTGGTTGTAAGGTTAAAGAAGTTTGTTTACCATTCAAAATTACAATAGGTCTCATAACAATATATATATATATATATATATATATATATATATATATAGTTTATTAGTAACCCTATATAATTAATCATTTACTAGTATGTACTTCCTTTGAAGTTAGTGCTTATTATACTGATAATTTTTTAATTAAAAATGATTTGAGGGAAGGAGAAGCTATGGTATTCTAAGGGAAGGTATGCCACAAGCCTAGTATTTATAGATCACATGCTAATAAGGGATTTTAACAGGATTTAAATCCAAGACCTTTTAGAATTTGTTGTTTAATCTTATTAGTTAAGCCAACCAGGGTTGGTATTATACTGATACCTTTATTGTTTGTGAAATTACACTTATCTCCATTATTTTGCTATCAAAAATAGTATTTGTACATTAGAAATTTACACCTTTTTTTCGCATCTATGATGTGGTAAATTTCTAGCTAAAAAAGGAGAAAGAAAAAAGGTTAAGTTGTAGCTAAAAATTTGTCACATTAGAGAGGAATGTTGTAAAATTTTAGTGTGCAAATAACAAAACTTTTTTATTATTTATAATGGGTAATGATATAGGAACCCTACATAAAGTAGGAAATATAAGCATATATTTCTTAAATAAATAAAGTTGTAAGGTGTAAAATTAGTATATAAAGTAAATGATATGTGTATAATTTTTCAAATGAAAAGAATGTCAGGTGTAATAAACCCTAATCTCATAGACGAAATGTTAATTAGTGTAGTTACCTCTAAATGTATAAAGAAATCAAAATAATCTTCAAACTAGCACAAATCAAAGACAACATAACTATTTTCTACTTCTTTTTTTTTTTACTTTTTACCATGACTTCTGAATAGTAGCATTAAGTTGATAAATTGCTGTCTTGTGAAGTTTACTCCTGTAACCAAACCTATAGTGAGATTAAGCTTGCAATCCCTTATCAATTTTTTTTTTTTAGTTGTTTATCTCTCTGTTTTTCTCATCTTGTCTGCCAATCCTATTCTGAATGCAACCAACCTTTTCCAATTATCATAAAATTGCAAATTGAATTGTTAAACTCATCATGGTGAAAAGTAAGCACCAAAGATCCAAAAGTTTCCCATGATCCAAGTTCAAAGCCTAGTGTCTACTTGTTTTTGGGGTTTATCTTATAGATCTGACCCATGATAAAATGGTAATCTAATTGTTATATAATATCTGCACCCATATTTGAATCTTCCTCTCTCCTCCCTCAAAATTTCCTCGAACCAAGAAAAAAAAAGGGGGCTTATCTTTAATTAGTTTTAAAAAAAAAACTTATTGTCATTGACCGAAGCCAAACAAATTTCGCTATTAAACAAAGCACGTTTGACTCGTCGCAGACAGGAATGATCGAGAATGCTTTGTGCATTTTGGCTGTGAGCAAAACGGCTTAGAAAAAGGGTGGACTGTTTCTTAACAGGCAATTAAAGACAACTTAAATAAAAAGCATATGCTTTTGTGCATTAGTGTTTTCTTGGATTCATCAATGCCAGTTAGAATCTTGCTTGGAACAGGATAGAATTTGCTTCCCCTACGGTATCTCAAATTGACGGTATTTCCTATGTTAAAAAGTTCATATAAAATTCGTTCAACTTGTCTTTATATTACTTAGCAGCTGGGAACTTGACATCCTTGTAAGCGCCTTTTATTATTTGCATTTAGATTAATCCCATGGAAAAGTTAATTCAAGTAAGCAAAGTCAATTTGCTTTGAAGTAATGTATTTAAAACTAGACCGTAAAATAAACTGGTGAGATTTTTAATTTAAATTTAATCTATTTAACTGTTAAAACTTGATTAAATCGAATGACGCAATAATATAAAATTTATAGAATAAAATTATAAAATATAAAAAATATTAAATTTTTTAAAATAAAAAATTAATTATGAACAACTAATTCAAGTGATTCAACTGATTAGTTTAAGTAATTTTAATCAATTTTATTTAATTTTAATTAATTTAAATTAATCTAACCATAAATTCTATTACGAAATTCAACCATAATAGGTTGATTGGCTTATTCATGGTTGAGCCAATCAAAGCATCCGATTTGATTTCGTTTTGACAAAATTGCTTTTAAGTCTTGGACTTCATGACATGGATCGAGTCTAAAATGATTGGAAAGTATTTGTTTTAATTGCATTAATGTCCTGATGTGACAATAAACAGCTATATGGTCATTGTCAATGCTATATTCTCTTAAAGAGTTTTTTTAATAGTTAATAAAGTAAATATTAAATAAAAAATAAAAATATTTCATATCTTAAAATTTTAAAATATATTTAATATATTTTATTCAAAAATTAAAAAAAAATATTTGGTTAATTATTTAAAAAGATACAAAATATTCTTTTCCTTTTAAAAATGAGAGAGCTCATGGATGCTCTATTTGGTAGTTCTAACCGGTGTACATTATTTGAAGAAGGCCATTGTGTCAAATCAATGTGCGGCTAGCTTTATGCTATTTGTCACGAATATTTTTCTACAAATGAATTCATGAATTCAGTTAAGAAGCCTATTATTTCTTCTTTTCTCAATCAATTGGAAGATTAGAAAAATAAAAAAAGTAGGTTTTGACAAAACGCAAAGCAAAGAACTTCATTTATTGATTCGTGTGTCGTTTTACGAAACAAGTTTCATATGAAATAGTATTTTCCATATATTATTAATTTATGCTTCGACATTTCATGGATGAAATTAGGTGGGATGATTTTGTCTCCCCATTGAGAGAAAAGACATAAAACTGACATATTTTGATTTATATATCGATGGTGGTTGTCTAAGTTTTTAAGCTAACTGGAAATCTGATGTTTGCATAGGAGGACTCGCTTATTGATTACTTGATATGGGTATGGTATTAATTTTGGTAAATAAATCTTGAACTTAGAATAAAGAAGTCTCTAGAGATGTTCAAAGGAACACAGCTACTGTTCCTGGGATATGACCAAAGAGAAAGATTTGGCTTTTCTAAATTAAGGGCCTCACTTTATCAGATTTATAATAGTTGATGAGAAAATTAATAGTTAAAATTATAATAAAATACATAAAAATATATAACAAATTATGAGGTTGTTAAAATTTATTTTCTTAATTTTCTCACCAATGACTAATGCTTCTCATTTTACCTTCTAAAGTGAATTTCTCACTTTAGAAAAATCAAATCCCAATCAGAATATGACCAGTTAAGACACATAGCATGTTTAGAAATTATTAATTTTTAAGAAAATTTGATTTTTTTTTGTTCAAAAGTTATCTTTTGACTATGAGCTTTTTTAACACAAAATAAACTAATTCAAACACACACTTACACAAGTGAGGAGGTTGATGTTATTTACAATGACATTGGCACCTTGTGTCAAAGTCTAGAATTATTCAAGCTTAATTCACATGTGAACTCGAGGAGACTATTTATAGAAATTTTAATACTTACATCAAGAACTGTTAGGGGACTTTTTGCTTAGAAGAAATTGTCTTTTGAAGGGTTCACACAGTAAGATGTCTCTTGATGGTTATATATTTCAATATGAATGAATATGTGAGGTGGAAGGTTAAGCTTAATCACTTATGTTAGAATACTAAGATTATTATGGTGTTCCGATTCTTATTATGTTAGAACTGTTACCTAGCTGATTATATTAATTGTACTATACTTGTATTTGACCTAAAATATTAGCATAAATAAGAGAACTAGTTTTAGTGTTTATATCATAATATTTAATATAATTCAGAATCCTATATCAAATAAATATATTTTTTTCTTTTTCTCTTTTTCATCGCTCTAAAATTTCATCATGGTATATCAGAGTACTACCATCCTCCGTAACTTGATCACATTGCTATTTCCACTCTAGAGTTTCTAAAATATGAAATTTTGTACCTCTTATTATTTCTAAGTTAGGATTGTTCATATTCTTAATTTATATTGGGTTTTTCATAACCTTATCTGTCCTCATCATCGTCAAATTTGTCCTCCTCACGATCTCTTTATGCCGTGGTGTTCTCATTTTTCGTTGATTGTGTTTATCATCTATAGCAACTAGAAGACTCCGTTTTTCCTTCTGATTTGTGGTTGCCACACTTGGATATGTGCTTTGAGGCTGCCAATGGAGCGAGTGCCCTCCCAGGAGGGAGAAATTTTTGCATACTCATATCGGGTAATAAATGCATGTTTTAGAAAGTATCACTATCATTAATTTTAAGAAAACTTACATAAATTTTATGTCAATAACTTAAAATTAATAGTGTAAATACTTTCCGGAACATACATTTGTTTGTTTCAAGAGCATGTAAGAATTTCTCCCTATGTTATGTTTGGATGAGAGATTAGGAAAGAAAATAAGAAAATGAAGAGATTTATCATAAGTCTTTCCTTTATTTAAAAGTTTTATAAAAAGAATAAAAGGAAATAAAGATTTTTAAATAATCTTCCAAAATTTTTTAAACTAATTTTTGTGAACATTTTAAA
The DNA here is from genome assembly GCA_019955255.1 of Castanospermum australe. Lineage (NCBI taxonomy): Eukaryota > Viridiplantae > Streptophyta > Magnoliopsida > Fabales > Fabaceae > Castanospermum > Castanospermum australe. The sequence continues at coordinate 55,013 of NSJW01000041.1, forward strand.
TTTTTCTTAATTTTGAGGATTTTAAAATATTTAAAATATTCAAATAAGGAAAGAGAAATTTATTAGTAAACTTTATATTCTCTTTTCTTTTCTTTTTCTTTATTTTTTAAAATTTTTTTTCTTCTCATTCCTTTTAAACTCTCAAACATACCCTAAGAAGTCCACCACCCTTCGATTGGCCCATTTCCAAAACAACATCCTCAAATGCCACCACATACACCCTCGACGCGTGAGGATAGGTGAGAGTTCCTCCCTTGTTAATCTCAATCAAAAGTTATTAATGCAGAAAATTTTAGGTCCACTATGGAGATATTCAAGGCTCACCTTAAAGTTTTTATACATGAATGTAGGCATACATAAATTTAGACATGCATGAGGAACTATAATTTTTATGCAATTAAATTAGGAGTTGTGAATTTTCAATTTTTGTAATTTATGATTTCCAATTATCTTTATTTTAATTTTTAATATTTTATCGTTTATGGATGTCACTGAAGATAATAAATAGGCTTTAATTAATATTTAATTTTAGAGTTTAAAGTTTTAGACAAACAATTTGTTTTATTTGTTTGATTTTTGAAAACTTCATAAAAACTGTCGTCATGATTATTTAGTCAATATTAAGTAGAATTTCTACATTATAAAATTAAAAGTTATTAGGCTAAAAGTACTACTTAATTATCTATGGAAAATGTTATATAATCAAAAAAATATTGTCAGAATTTTTTAATAAAGTGATTTAACATGCTTGTTAACTCTTGGATAGATAAGTGAGCTCTATTATATTTCATTTTAATCAACAACTACTCTTAAATTTAATTGAATTATATAAAAAACTTTTAATTATTTTTTCTTCTAACTGTATAGCATTACTTATTATCTATTATATAAAATTGACGATTTTTCATCTTATAATTTTATATGGAAAATTAATTTCAAAAATTTTAAAAATAATTTGCATTGAAATGTAAACTAATTTACTAGCAAATATCATTTCAAATCGTTAAGAAAAAAAGTGCTTGCATAATTAATAAGTTTATTTTTCACTGTTCATATAAACTAATTTAAAATATGTCTTTCTTGAGGATATTTTTTTTGGTATATTTTCTTGAGACTATTTGCAGATATCACAATATATTTGTAATTTTTTATTTTTGTAATATCACTATATTTTGTTATGCACAAAGTTAATAGATAATTATGTTAACCTTATATATAATATCTCACATTTTTTAAGGGAATATTTCAATTTATACCTATAGTAAAATTCACTTTAATCTAATAAATGTATTATTATTATTATTATTATCAAATCTCACTTTTTTCAATTTTCTCTCATGATTTTGAAATAAAACGCAATCTAACTTGTACTATTATTATTATATCTCACTTATTTAAATTGTTTTTTACGATAAGTACATCAATAACACAATTTAAATGAAATTATATTTTGTAAAAAATAAAAAATTGCTCTAAATAACCTTCCAACTAACTTAAAATATATATAAATTCATTCAACCTACAAAATTGATAACTAATAATTAAGTATTGTGTATTACATTTTAATTGGATATTAGATCGAACGGAAATGCATGATAATTAGTAATTAAGTATTGTGTACTTTATTTTAATTGGATAAAAATATTCCAACTCATGAAAAAAAAATGTAGCGAGATAATAATGAAGATGAAATATATCAAATGAATCAAATGAATAAAATTACTTGAAAAAAAATGTACATATAAAGAAAAACGAACAAAAATAAATTATCGAATGATTTGGAGCTTTCCCATCTTATTTCTTGTCATCTTAAGTCTCAACCCCAAGCAACAACTTCCCTCTTCTCGCTCTTTCTCTCTCTCTCAAGGCCCCAGAATATTTTTCCCAAAAATTTTCCCTCTACATGTTTTTTTTTTTTTTTTTGACACAGACAAAGAATTACACTGACATTGCCGAAGGCATCCTCCAAAACAGAACTGCCGTTTCATCCTAGAGGACTCTATTTTCTCTCTTCTTCTTCTTCTTTTCTTTTTTCTTTTCTGGCTTTTTTTTTTTTTTTTTTGCTGTTTTCTTTGTAAATTCGATCAAGAGAGAAATTTTTCTAGCTAACAAGGCCTGCCCACAAAGCAAGGAAGGGCACCTGCAAACCTTGTTAACCTGCTGGCTTCAGTTCCTGGCCTGGGTTTCATTATCATACCCTTTGAAAATGGCAGGTCCCGAATGGGTTTCCCAGAGGTGTTAAACGTTGCCCCATTCATCAACAGGTCATTCTCTGATGTCCATTGCCAGTTCTTCGACGCTTCTAGATCTGCTGGGTCTTTGTGTGTGATCTCCTTCGCCTTGTCGTTGTTGGGAGCGATGAAGCGATTTCCCTGGCTCAGAATGGTTGGCGCTGCGCTCCCACCAATTGCGTACATGAGCCAGTGGGTGTAGTCGTTGTTCAAAACATGGAAGAAACCCCATCTGCATCTGGGCATCCTCTGTACCAATCCCTGCCCATAATGGTTGAATGCCACTGTCACCTGCATGATCTTGTCCTTCTGCTGGCTGTCTCTAGCTCCGAACAGCATCACCTGTAACATTCCATTCACCAAGCAAATTAATGTACTTGTTCCCTCGTCATCCATATTAGGAATTCATCTAAGATTGTGCAAATAACATTTTTATTATATTTTACTTTACATGCCCTTATTACTATGGTTAGTGAGCTATTACTATGGTTAGTGAGCTATTACTATGGTCACTCTCTTCAATTTGCTCCTAATAGCAGTATTATTTTTAAAAGATTTATAACTTGTTTACACCATCATCATCAAATCATGTATTACAACATCATAATTATGATGTAATAACATATAATTAGATGACTGTTAAGGTACCAATTAATTAATAGGCAAAACAAAATACTAGTAATAAACCAAGGGTTAGTTAGTGTGTAAGGAAAAGGTTGAAGTTATTCACGTCGTTATGTCTGGTCATGTGGCAATTTGAGATGGTGATGCCAGTGGAACCCTCGATGATGTCGATGAGGCCATCGTCGGCTTCGGACAAGGAAATGTGATCAATCCAAACGTTGGAGGCACCAAAGAGGGAGATGGCGTCCCCATCACTCCTGGTTCTGAACCCATAATGGTTCCAAGAGTCCCTAATCATGCCACCCTCCAGAGACACTATCTTCTTGATGCGAAGCCCGTGGATGATCACGTTGTTCACAAACTGCAAGGTGATGCCGCCGCCGCCCTTGATCTGCACGTTGGCGCCACGGCCATCGATGGTCTTGTTGGAGGAAACCAGCAGCTCCTGTTGCAGCTTGATGGTCATGCTACGTTCGAAGATGATCCACAGTGGCCCGTTCTGGACGACGCCGTATCGGAGAGTGCCCGGCTTCGGGTTCACCAGGTCGTCGTCGGAGCTGTCGGTGACCACGTAGATCGGGCCGCCGAGCCCTCCGGTGGCCTTTCTCCCGAAACCCTTCCCACATTTGGCCAACCTCATGCGGTCCTCGGCCCAGTCTTTCCTGCACCTCCAGCAACGGTCAATAGGATTGGTGGCCACGCATTCTCCCCTGTATTTCTCCTTTAGTTCCCTCCTTGTGCTGTTGCCGTCTAGCTCGTTCAACGCCCTGCATCAAAGTGTTTGTGAAAATCCCCACAGAGAATTCAATGAAAAAAACTATACTGAAAATTCTAGCTAGCTAGGATTAATTGAACATCATATTTTTATCACGGTTTTAAATGCGGCTATGTTGCAACTGCAGAATTTACAAATGATTACGGTTGATGCGGTGGTAATTATACTCGCACAGATGAGGTCATAATATAGTTACAGGTCACAATTTAAAATCATAATTCGTATCACGGGAAAAGAGTAGGAGAATAGTGTATACATATGAACGTGATGATTGAGCTCGTATGTGACATTCAAAGGGTAGGGCTCGTAGGCCTTGAGAGCAATTTTATGGGCCTCCTCAGCTTGCTTCAGGAGAAAATCGTCAAACTCCCCGATGCCAGCCTCAAGGCATGGAATAGTAATGGCGAAAGCAACCAAGAGGATGAAGGTGACCTTACTTGCACTTCCTGCCATTATTTCTCCCAAGCCTATAGACCTTTTATTTTACTTTTTTTCCAAATTTTTTTTCCCTCAGAGTCCTTGGGACTATGAATATTTTTCTTGTACTTGGTTTAGAAGGCAAGGATTGGTCAAGGTCGTGGGACTAATTGATCCGTTTGAGCACCGTTGATAGGACCTTGCCGAACCAATACCGAAAAAAAACCAAGTAATTTAGGCCCAGAGCATAGTGCTTCTTGGTCTGAGTGCCTCAGAGAAGCGAAATGGGTGTGCTTAAATAGTGAAGGCATGCCTTGAGGATTGAAGGGTGTGATTCTAAATTTAGGGGCGCAGAGAGAGGGCAACCGTTCTGTTTCTTAGGGTGTTTCTGTTTCATTCATTCAAACTTGGTTGAGAAAATGGGTACCTCAGAGGGTTATAATTTTAGAAATTTGGCTTGGAAAAGAAATCACAGCCACTCCTTCCACTTAGCCAAGACCTTCTCATCACAAGTTTCTTTGCTGCAATATTGTCCAAGTGATTGGCATTTTTTTTCTTTCTAACTTTGCTAAGTTTGGCTCTACGTTTAGCGTTATGTACGGATATCCACTTGTTAAGAACCTTTTAAAAAAACCAAAAAAACCTGTTTCAATGGCAGTGGGATACACAATGTAATTAATGCATTCCCCCAGGGAAAGGGTGGATCATATATTTTGAGACACTTGCCGGCCTTGCTTTAGTTGCTTGGTCAAGAATGATAGGATGTAATAAAATTGTTAGTTTGAATTAGTTTAATTTCCATCATGTGTGTTACTTCTGCTCAATAAAATTTGTCATTCATTTGTTTTTAGAATAATCATGATATAACTGCTAGATATATGGTTTTTTATACATCCAGATTAAATGAAATATGGAAATTAAGAGTGTGTTTTTTTTTGTTTTCTATTTTTATTTTCAATTGATATTATTAATAATTACAAAAATGTTGTCTTATTTTCATTCTATTTTCTCTTTTTAAAATTCTGTGAAGGAAATAGTAAAAACAAATATTTCATATTTTCATCATCATTTCTTTTATAAAAGTTTGAAAACAAGAAATAAAATGAAAATAAGTGATATTTTTGTAATTATAATTAAAAACATATCAATTAAAAATAAAAACAGAAAATAAATCAAAGAAACCTAAACAAGTTAGCCAAATTAAAAAGAAGGTCAAAATTACGAATGGCATCAATGGGACTCTTGATTCCATGTCTGCAATTGGAACTAAGCGAGAACTTCCATCAAGTTAAAGCAAATGCAAATAGCACATATGTGAAGGGGAATGGGAATGGGGATTATTTAAAGAGTGGGATACTAAGGGATGTGAAATAGGCATAAGAGACACCACGGTACATACACGGATAACACACGAAACGGAAAACTAGACTCTGCATGAACGCGATAAGATAAAAGTTCTAAAAATAAACACCAAACAGTTGAATTACATTTACAAATTACTGGTGCCCTAGGTGGTCGGTTGGATGAAGGTTTAAGTCACCTTTTACTAGCATAGCATAATGATAGGCATTGTTGTGTTTTTTTAATATGTATTTTTTTTAATTTTTGTTTATATGATTATTTCATAAATTAATTAATTATAATTTTAATAATTAAATTAGTTAAATATATAAAAATAATTTTTTCAAAAAAGTAAAATATATTTGAAGTTAGTTATAATTGTGTATGTTAAAAAGAAATAACTCTCTATATTTAAAAGTAATTATAATTATAAAATATAATTATTAAAAACTATTTGTATTTATAATTTTATTTTTGTGATTGTATTCAATTAATTATTAATAATTATTAGAAAAATAAAAATTAGAAACAAAAAGAGAAATTCTCTTTATAATAGTAATAGCAAAATGAAACGTACTAAATAAAACTGCATCTACAAATAATTAGAGGCTCATGACATTTGAGTCACCAAGAATGAGTCAATGACGAATGATTTTAATAATTTGCAAAAGTTTTGTATAGACACAAAAGTTTTGAATTAGTTTTCTTTTAGTTATTTCTCATTGATAGATATTCACTTGTGGTTCCCGCGCGGTTGTTGGGGCCTTGCAAATACTAATAAGTAAATTACAACACACGCTATGTCCGCCCAAACAACTTTTATTAATTAAATCAATAAATTACAATTACTCTAAATCTTAGAAGTATTTATTGGATTGGGTCAACCCATTAACCCATAAATTTTTATTCAACCCAATTCATAATTAATTGACGGATTGGATTAAATTCACATATTATGTTGGGTTTAAAAATTTCAACTTACTCAACTCAATCTAACCCACTTTTTTAAATAAAAAATGATGTCATTTTCTAATATTCAGTATACTAAACCTAATGTTTCTTCTTTTCTCCTTTCTAAAACTTTATGTAACTTATTTTATTTTACTTTTGCGACTTGTATTAATATTTTTTATATTTAATATTAAGGCTTGTTATCTTATGTTAATGACTTATGACTTATCGTATTTGACTTTTAATTTGTTTGAGACTTTATTATATCATATTTTATTGAGACTTTTAAGTTATTTATTATGATGTATGATGAATTTTCTATTTCGTATTGATTTCAGCATTTATTTTAGTAGTTAAACTCTTTTTTTAATATATGTTGGATTCACAAGTTCAACCTAACTCAACACACTTATGTGTGAGTTGTGTTAATTCGGGTTTTAGAAAAAAAAATTATTTAACCCAACCCAATCTAACTTACTACTTTAATAAGCAAACTAAGTAAAAAATACCTCAAACCCAACCCATGGATACTCCTGTAAAATCTCTCTCAAACTGAAAGCCTAGTTACATTCCATATATACTCCTGTCACTTAGTTTCGCCACACACTTTTCTCTCAAGCTCACGCACATGCTCTTTCTCACACAGACACATGGATTCCAAATTCTTTTTAAACACTATCACTTTTTTGTTTCTTATTCTAACACTGGTCTTGAGTTACACACATTTAAAATCAACAAGAAATTAGAGAATAAGAGAATATGAAATTAAATAAAGAGATAACAGTGAATTTACGTTTAATGAAAATATATAATTTGACTATACTTATTAAATTTATAAATTTCATAAAATAATAAAAATTACATATTTTAATAAAAAAAATTATATAATACATTCATAGAATTAATAATAAGTGTTATTTTAGGATTAGATATTTATTTAGTAATTCAAATTTCTATCAAATTTCTGATTATTTATGAAATTTATTTTTAAAATCCAATTTTTAAAATTTTTAAATTATGAATCTATACGTTGTAAATATTTAATCTTTAATGCAATAGAAATAAAATAATATAAATTACTTTTATTGTAATCTAATTACTTATTATTATAAATTATAATAATTAGAATATCAATCTGAATTATTAGAATATTATAATTCGAATAGAAGATATTCTATAATATATTCATAAATTATTAATATTTTATGAAAAGATTAAATAATTGTATATTAAAAATTAATAATTCGAATATAAGATATTCACATTGAGTGCAATAGGCCTTCTATTCAAAACATTTTCGTTGTGTACTATAAATTCTTTAAACAAGAAAGAATCAAGAGGGAGTGAATTGGTTCTTTGGATTCAATAACAACAAATTTATAAATTAAAAATTTATGCTAGTGTAACTCAAATAATATGAATGCTTGAAAAATAAAAGAGACAAGGATAAGAAAATATGCACAGTGAATTTATTCTGGTACAGTCACAACATGTGACTTACGTTCAATCGCTAAGTAACCGCTTGAGATTTTCTTAACTATGGCGTTTTTGGTTACAAACACTCCACAAAAACCAGTAGAGTAACAGTGATGTTGTTTCTTCTAAGGATACCACAACGAACCTCCCTCAACTTCAACACGCAAAGAGTAACAGTGATGTTTTGACACAAAGAATACCACAACGAACCTCCCTCAACTTTAACCCAAAGAAAAGTATCCTAACTTTAAGAAAGCTCCTATAATGCTACCCACATTCTCTTTCTTGATCTGGCTAAAATAAGAGTACAACTCTCTTTTCAATATCTCTTATAATTGAGTTACAATGAAAATCAAATAACTCTCTCTTTCTAGAAAAGATAAGTAAGTATGAAGCTCTCAAATATGGAGGAGAAAGAGTTATGCAAGTGTAAAGCACTTCATCTATTGTTCTTCCCAAAAGGCTCTCCCACTGATTTTTTCTAAAGCCTGTGTTTTTGTAGTGAAGGCCTTCCTTTATTTTTGCTAGCCGTTGGAGAGGAATTTAGCCAAGAGACAACGTCTTTAAGTCATTAGATGATAATCACGTGCAAATCTCATAATTGCTCTTTTCATTTTTAGTAGTTACTCGTTTGTCCAGTAATTACTTGAAATAGTTGCTCGTTTCTCTATTTTTGATATGGCTTCATACTAGCATAAATTTAAATGTAGAACTTGATCTTCTTTACATAAATATTGTAATCAAGTAATAATGAGGCAAGGAATATTGTTTTTCTTAAATAAACAAAATCAATCATTCAGAAAATTTGATCATACAATAATTTGAAAACTTTCCTTAATAAAACAAATCTCATAATAAAGGAAATTTATCTATCTAATTAATAATAGTAATCAATAATTCCAATCAGAATATTTGCTGAAATTTGAATTCAAAAGTCTATCTTCAAATATTTCAAATTAATCACAGTAATTTAGGAAATTCAATCCTTCAATTTAATCAAATATAATTACACTTTAATCTTTTTAAATTCAAAAACATATGCCTAAAAATAATTTATTAATTCATTCTAAATCAATTATACAAAATATACACATATTCAAATTCTCATCATCAAAATCTTAAATCTAACAAAACAAATTTCATATAATCAGTCACCAAAATCATTTCACAAGAATCAACAATTTTCAACCATAAAGAGGCATGAAAAATACCAATTTCATGTTTAATTCATTTTAATCCTATTATGGATCTTGAATCTATATGACTAGGCTATGATATCATGTGTAAGATATAATATAATAGCCATACAAATTTAAGACACCAAGAAATTAATATGAAATTAATTAAAGCATATTCGTGATGGCCATGGATTCGAGGTTGCGTTTCTGATGTTAGATGTTCCTTTCGCTGTATCTTTTTCTCTAGTTTCCTGTTCCAATTAGCTGTTATCAATGGGTTAAGTCAGATATGAAATATACTAATTATGTTTCCGTGCAATACATGAGTTTTATACGTATTATATATTATTTAGAATAATTTTAATTTTTTATTAAAAATAATTTCATATGTATTGTGTTAATATTTAATATACTTATCTTGAAAAAGAATTCAAAGAAGTTGGATTTAAAGTAGTAGTTTCATTTACATATATTAAAATTTTGAGAAAAATTTTACAGGAGAGTAAGATTTGGTAATAGTAATTTTATCTTGATTAGTTAACGTATAATTTACATTATGTAATAATATCTTTTAGTCTCAAGTTAACTTTATATATATATATATATATATATATATATATATATATATATATATATATATATATATATATATATAAGTGTTTTAAGTGACACTGTCATGCCTTTCATTCTATTTTTAATTTTTAATTATTTGTATAAATTAATTAATTATAATTTTTTTATAATTATAAATTACTTATTTAAACAAAATAAATTTTTGAAAAATAAAAAAAAATAATTCTTTATATTTATAAATAGTTATAACTGTAGAATATAGTTATTAATAATTTTATCTCTTTTTTATTTATTTTCAATTGGTTATTAAAAGTTTTATGGGAATCTGAATGATTAATTATTATTTTATTATAATTATAAATTAATTATTTAAAAAAATAATATTTTTGAAAAAAATAAAATATTGCTCTATATTTAAAAGTAGTTTGAACTCTATAACTGCAGAATATAATTATAAAAAAAGTTTGTATTTATAGTTTTATTCTTTTTTTATTTATGTTCAATTAGTTATTAAAAGTTTTTTATTCACATTTTTTTATATCTATATATACTTTATTATATACTTAATTAGTATTTATAGAAAATAATCAAGAAATAGCGAACAAAATAGAAAGATTCCCCTACATAAAAAAAAAAATCTCCAAATGATGCAAAGTCTTTATTACAATTAGATAATAATCTCTTCTAGAGTAGATACAAAACAACGCAAAAGACAATCAAATACAAAAAATAATAGCAAAAAAAAAAGGAGAAGAGATAGAAAGAAAAGGGAGAAATGGTGCTCAAGGTAACTATTGATGTAGTTACCCAAAAAATTATGAATTTACAGTTTTACTCTTTTATTTATTTATGTTTAATTGAATACTAACGGCATTTTAAGAAAAGAAAAAGTTGAAGACTAAATGGAGGAATTCCCATTATATATAGTATAAATAGATAAAAGGGATTTTATATATATATATATATATATATATATATATATATATAAGGAATTTTATCCCTTTATACATATCACACTTAAAGAAGAAACTAGCCATGTATAGGGCTACACTGTTGCTGCCCTCCATTATATAACTAGTCTGATTTTTGCAAACAAAATAGAACTATAAAAAATTTCTAATCTTCAATACTTACAGATTTAGTTAACTAGTTTGTAACTTTGTTTGAAGTATAATTTAGTTGACTTATTTACTGAATGAGTTGACTTTAAGTGTGAAATGTATAAAATTCAAAATTTCTACATTATATATTGGTTTTGATATAGGAAATATAACTTCATGAAACAATATGCTAACAATATAACATAGGATTCTTAAAAAACAAAAACAATATTTATACTATATACTCCCTCCATTATTTTTTGTTTGTCGTTTTTTGAAAAAAAAATTATTTTATTTTATTTTTCATTTTAAAAAATTAAGAAACTATTAATTATTCTTTTTAACTTTATCCTTAATATTAATGTAGTGGAAGAAAACCATTAATGAAGTGGATAATGTATATTATTTCAATAAAAAGATAATTTAGTTAAATATACTTTTTTTCTCTTGTAAATAAAGCTATTTAATGATTTTTTAATTCTTATACAATAACGTAAATGACAAATGAAAGGGAAGACAGAATATTAAGGTTGACTTTTGCAATGAGAGCCTTTCAAATCGTCATTTCGAGGAATTTCATGTTTCATGAATATCAATTGACCATTCAAATTTATGCTCATTAGTGAGAGAAATTTTAAAATACTCTCAAAGTATTAGACTCAATAGTCTAGATCTCATATAAATTTTATTATATAAAATTATATATTTAATTCAATAACTTATATTGTTATTTTATAAGAAATGTCATAATTTTACTAGTTAAATATAATACTTTGAGAATACATAAAAAATTTATCCATTAATAGATAAATGGATTTATATCAATTCTAGTGACCGTTAAAATTAATCTCTGCCCATTAATAGATACATGAATTTAAATAACTATCTACCCTAGGAAGTTACAAAAATTTTTGTTATTTCTTGAGTCTAAACCCGTTAAATAAGTACATATATTTACACAAACTCCCTGCATGAACTTGGACATGGTCTACACAATCATATTAATAAATTTCACACTTCCAAATTTCACAATCAAATTCTACACAATGTATAATTTAAGCCACATACATATATAGTATGTATATATACTAGAATTTAGAATGTCAAATTAAATAGTAAATAGTTGTGTACCTTAAAGACCGATAGATTTCTAAGAATCCCATTGTGTACAAGTGTGTATTCCAGATCAGGATCTTCTCATTCTCTCTCTCTTGTAGCCACGTCCTTTAGTAGGACAGAGAATCATAAAATGAATTTAGGAGTGGAGAAGGGATCCTGACCTTTGTAAAACAGTCAGTAACCCTAATTTTCATCCATCACGGGCTCTAAGTTACTAAGCCCTACACATTATCTATCTGACCAGTACACTTATGCATTGGGCTCAAAACCCAATAAATTAGTGATTTCAGAACGCATAGGATCACATTATAGAATTTGTGCATAGCTCTAGAGATTATCAGACTATATCATCCAACCAATTTTTAATAAATAATAAAATACAAAATCAAGGGTAGCTCAAATACAAAAAATTCTAACATTCTCTCACTTGAGAAATATTGATTGAGTTTTATCAACTTTTCAAAATAATTAGAAAACGACTCACTAGTTGAACAACTGTGACCACTAAATACAACCTGATTACAATCACCATAAATATTGACCAAGAAACCCTAACAAAATTATCAACTAAGAACTATAAGTGAAGATAAACTATTTAGAGTCTAGTTCACTTATGACCACATAATTGATAACTTCATTGGCTTGATCATAAATGTACAAGTATAGATACATATCATAGCATAATATGTGATCCTCTTCAAGCTACCATGTATGGATCCCACATTGTGCTTTCTCAAAAAAACACAACCAATCTCGCCAATGAGATTATAAATATGTTTCTTACGAAACACTATTTCCATAAAGGAACAAAATATCTTTCTCACTACATACTAATGTTTTCCCTACAAAAATATCCATATCTCGAGATATATTAAATGGTACCGTAATAATATCATAACATGGTAAAGTCACATTTGTCATGACAACATTACCGTCATGTGCACACATTAAAATTCATGATATTGCGGGAGTTCCAATTAAACAAAACACGCATAATCACAATTTATCAACTCCCACTAATCAATCACATCATAAAATATAAACCACTAAGGTTTAAACATGTAATTGATTAACAATATAATCAAACCAAATAGCTTTACTGTCGATGAGAACTTTAACAGTACAATTGTAACCGTCAATGATGTTTAAATCATATATAGCATACAAAACACTAATCAATTCCTTACAAAAGCAAATTGACTAACTATAGATGAGATCAATAACAAATATTTTTTATTCATCCTTCAGGACCATGCAATGAGCATATTACAATTATTTACAATCCCATCAATTAAATTACAAGCAAAGAATAAACAAAGACAATTAATCCTAAATAAAAATTTTAACTCTAAGCCATACCTTTGCCCAAGAACAAAAATAAAACTATTTTTATTTCAAAAGCATACAATTATTACAAATAAATCATGCTCCCATATTTCTTTAGAAAACAAGAAATAACATATCTCGTATCACTTTTACTTTCTCAAAAGAAAAATTTATTAGACTTAAAAATAGATTAAAGTGATACTTTCACACGACACCTCTAATAAGAAAACGTTAATCACATTAATTTAAACAATACAAATATATGTATCGTGAAAGTAAAATTAAAATTACATCAAAATCATATATGTAATGACATATTCAAAGCCCAATACTTTTAGAAGTATCAAAATAATTGGCTCCCACCCAATCTTGCATAAAACATGTGTTTATTGCATAATAACATAAATATAAACATATACAAGAATATGATTAAAAAATAATGTTTAATTGGGTACAATCATATTCTTTATAAGAGTTTAAGCATATAATCGTGCAATCGTTTGTGGACATAATGCACAACGCATACTATAGCTTACCCTTTTCCAAATAATAGACATTTTCTTATGTACAAGAAAACTCACTTAAGTATGAACTTAAGCACTTTTTTATGAATAAATATACAAATTCATCTGGCTAAAACTATCACTAAATATATGTTTTTTATTCTTGAAAATTATACAGTCAAAATTTTAAAACTATAATCTAATTACCTTTCTCAAAAAAATAATATGAAGTTAGAAATATAATAAAAACACAATCAATACTTAGTTGATCAAATAGGCAATAACCAGTGGTAACAATAACTATAACAATGATTCAAAACATATGAATATAAACTCTCCTGTGAGTGGAGAATATATATCATACATAATAGTTTTCAAAAATTTAACACCTATGGATAGAAGAATTTTCACTGTCATAATATCATAAATTTTCATGCTACTTGAACTAACTCATGCAATAAACCCCTTGTGGGTAGGTAAATGCACTAATTGATTTATGCAACATAACCATCCTGTGGTGATACACATTCATATCAATTAAAAAGCCCCAAAACAGGATGCATTTACCATTTGAAATCCATTTTCAACTTCATACTATGTTTTACAAAAATCATGTTTCTCAATAAACACATCATGAAGCATTCCCTTCATATTACATTACCCAAGTGACAAAACAAGGTTTCAATTTACACAAAATTATATTCATATAATCAAAATGTGCAAATTATATTATTCAATTATTAGACAACAATTTCAAAAAATTAAAAATTAAAAATCAAGAGAGTTAAACAGGTCAAATATGACCACAACGAGAGCATTCAAAGGTTTTCATAAATTATTCCTTTAGCTTAATAAATGGACTACTTTGGCAGTCACCATTTACTTAACTAACTAAATTCAATAAAACCTACCTACAATAATCAACTCAAACTCTCTAAATTGCAAGAAATATGCTAATAAAATATATCAACTTTCTACATGCACTTATTAAACAATATGTGCATCAATATAACATAAGAGAAATAGGAAAAATCACAAATAAAATTAACATCATCATGACATTCCTCCAACTCCCCTTACAAGCAACACACCAAATATATAAAATAAAATTCGCTCAACTTCACTTGACAACGTTGAATACTAGGCATTCATTTAACTTTCCTTGGCAAAGTTGAATATCAAGCAAAATGCCAAACAATTAAACTGCACACAATGTAAAATTAGCACATTATTCATGACTATGTCACAACTCTCCCCCTCGACTGGCATATAGTCGCAAACTGCAGTAGTCATGCTTCTATATTTAAAACATGTAAATTTGCACTAAATTTTATTATACAATATATCAACGATTAATAAACACATAATTTATCGATGTATTAATTTATATGATTTTGGCAATTTTCAAAATGACATCCTTTTCACCATAGACATTATAGTTTTTATAGATAAACAATATCCCATAACATTGCTAATACAAGCAATTAACTTGAATTTTTTTACATCCATTTATGGATATTTAAATGCTATGATACAACAAAATATTGAGGAGTTAATAGCCTATAAATATATCATGCGTTTAAAAAAAATGGACAAAATTTCACATAACATGAAAGTACAATTTTTTAAACAAAATTTTATTGGCAAACATAACTCCCACCTTCCATGTGGATAACCACAAAAAATTTAATGTAATAATTACACACCAAAATAAAATATCAAAATAATTCTATTTTAAAATCACTTCTCCATATACTCATGCTTGCAAGGCACTAAATATTTTCTTTTATAATATTATATAGAGAAAGTTATATCAATATTTTTTAACAGTGTCTTAAACAATCAATTTTATAATTATTGCATATAAAGGCTCAAATCAACAAGTTAAATATTTAACATTCATATAACACATAAGAGTTTTCAACTTTAAATGAAGTAGATATATATTTTAATCATATGCAAGTTCAAAACATTAAATTTAACTCACAACATAACTACCCAAATAGCTAAATATCATTTTTGCCCTTATGCACAAAGTCTCTAGAAAAAATCAAATATTTAAGGCCTGTTGAGTTACAATTATTATATCATTTCCACATTTATATTAATTTTGTTCATGAAAAAATGAAATAAAATAAAAATTGTTTATCAACACCAAGATCAAGGCAAATGATCAAATAAACAAATTTTATAACAAGTAAAAAATTAATTTTATTAATAGTGTTATTCATAGAAAAAGAAATTTGAATCAGAGACACAAATAAGAAAAATGATTAATATAGACAATATACAGTAATAATAATTACCTAAATAGGGATTTATCAAATATGGATATAATCTCTATGGAGAATATATCACACAATAACAACTGTCTCAAAAAATCTAACACTTGTTGGTAGAAGTATTTTTTACTATTAAAACCATTCCAAATATCATATCATAATAAATTAATTAACGAGTTAACTCTATGTAGGTGAGCTAAATCATAAATCAATTTAAGTAACACAACATCTCAAAAATTATTCAATATGGAACTCCAATAATATTAGTGAATAAACTACTATAGTTGCATACACTCATTTCAATCGATAAAGTCGCCAAAAAATAACAGGTAACTCCATCAATTTCTGTGAATGAACCACTGTGGTGGCATACACTCACTTCAACTAATAAGGTCCTAAACAGGGATAAATAATTGTCCAAAAATCAATTTTTCTAACATCAAATTTTTAATTTTTTAAATACCTAAAAAGTGTATGTATCAAACTTAATAATTAAGAAGAGCAATATTTATCAATAGATACACTTATTTTATTTATTTATTTATTATTATTATTATTTTTAAGCATTTATTCTATAAAATTTCATTTATACATATATCAACTAAGTGTAAAACCAATAATTAAAAAGAGTGACATTTGTCAACAGGTATATCAGTGTATTAAATTATTTTTTTCAAAATCAGAGTTACGAAAATAATTTTAAATATACCAGAATTGAACTATAAAAAAATAAATTGATAATAATTTTCATGTAATTTAAAATATTACAAAATCTGCCCAGAAAAATAAGAAATAAATTAAGACACAACTGGGTAAAATTTTTGGGTCAGGATGACCCGCGAGTGAAGCCCACGTTCTACACAGACCTGCCCATGCGCATGGGCGTCGTGCTAGCAAGGGCCAGCAGCTTCTTCTTCAAGCTTCAGCACACAGCTCCTTGGACCAGTGGAACCCTAGCCTGGGTTCCACCGTGATCAGCCCAAAAAACCGCGCCATTGAGGTCGGAATTGAGGAGGGGCCGTCACGGGGATCAAGAACCCAAAGATCCCACACGGTCCCACAGAGAGGAGGGCTGTCCTCCATGAGCGTCGGTGGCCGACAGCGGTTTCGAGATCTGCCAAAAGGACCTCCGAAAATCACCATTAAAGCCAGATTCGAAACAGGAATAATGGGAGAACCATGAATCTCGTGAGTCCTTTTGATTTCATTGAAGAAATCATGCACAGCCGTGCAAGTGCAGGAGCTCGAAGCTCCATCAATGGCGGACAGCCACCATGGACATGGAAGAGGGGCCTTTCAGCGCCTATAAACCCAGATTTCAGACATGGTTTGCTTCAAGGATTAAAAACCCCATGATCTCACTCAGTTTCGTGGCAAAAAACGTAAGGTTGTAAAAATCGAACTTATCGAAATACCGATTTAAAATTTAACGATCTTATCGTAATCGAAATAAAATATAATTAAATATATATTTATATTTATATATATTAAAATTTTAATATATATATTAAATAATAATTATATATATATATATATATATATTACTCATTTATTATTTATATAATTTTTATTTATAAAAATTTATTTTATGTTATTTTTTTATGTCATAAAAATTTATTTAATATTAAAATTATTATTTTTTAATAAATATATTTATTATAAATCTATTTATTTATATTTAATATTTTAAAATAATTTTATTATTTAATTTAATAAAATATTAATATATATAAATTTATTAAAATTTAAATATTATTTACTTAATTTTTAACCTAAGTATAGGTATATATATTTATTTAAAGAATAAAAACACAATTTAATATAAACCAAATCGATCATTAAATCTGTGAAAGCTTTGGTCCAAAGAAATATCTTGTTTCAAATTTGAATTACGAATTTAAAACTGTATTTTTAAATAATTTTTATAATTTATAATAAATATATTATAATACATTTTATACATTGAAAATATTTGTGGATCAATGACATCATCTCTCAATATTTTTTTTGTGACCTCATATTCAATTCATCATGGTAAATTTTGTTGATTTGAATTAAAAACATTAAACTGAGAAGACCAAATAAATTAGTTTAAATCGTGATTAATTTGACTGATTTGATCAGTTTAATAGTTTAATTATCAATTTTTAATACACTAATTATAAAGACTAAACTAAATTGACTTATGATTTGATTCCTAGTTGGATTAGTCAAACTGGCCAAAATTCGGTTCGGTTTTGACAACCTAACAAAAAACAAGAACCTAGCAAAAAACAGGTCCTTTCGTGGATGCCAGGAACTTCAAAGCTCCATCAATGGCAGATTGCCATCATGAACGCATGGGGGGGTGATTCAGACCACGAAAACTCTTGATTCAGTCATGGAACTTTTCAAAGATCAAAAGTCCCAAGGTCCCACTCAATTTCATGGACAAAAACGCATCCAGCCATGAATGCCCGAGAGCTTGAAGCTCCGTCCATGGCAGATGCCGGCTTCCATGGAAGCGGAAGCAAGGTTTCAGATCATGGAAGCCACGATCCATATGTGTTTCATCCACAAAACACTATAAAAAACTCAAAACTCAAAACTCAGATTAATCCATCAAAATTCAAAATCAAAGAGTCATCTGGATTTCTGTGGCACAATTTTTTTTTTATAATGATCAAAGTTTAAGGGAAAATAGAAACCTTAATCTCAAATTGTCAGACAACCTCAAAATTCATTAGAGAAAAATAAAACCCCAAACAGATGTTAGATGTTAATTTTAGATTCTAAAATCCTAAAATTAATTTTTTTTAAATTAATCAATTTAGATCTTAAATCTGGTATAGTGAGCTCTAATATCACATGCAGAATCTAAGTCACATGCATAGATAGTATATATGTATATCAGAATTTAGAATATCAAATTAAATTATAAAGAGTTGCGTACCTTAAAAACTGACATACCTCTAAGATTTTCATTATATATAAGTGTTCACTTCAGATCATGATCTTTCTCTCATTCTCTCTCTTGTAGCCATGTCCTTTAGATAGAGCAGATATCACAGAATGAGCTTAGGAGTGGAGAGCGGATCCTGTCCTTTATAAAATAATCAGTAACCCTAGTTTCTACCCATCATGGACCTTAGGTTACTAAGTCTTACACATTATCCACATGACCAGTACACTTACATATTAGGTCCAAAACCTAATAAATCAGTAATTTCAGAACTCATAGGCTCACATTATAGAATTTGAACATTGGTTTTAAAGATTATCAAGTTATACCATCTAATCAGTTTTTAATAAATAATAAAATATATAATTAAGGACAACCCAAATATAAAAAATTCTAATAATTTCCAATATAAGTTACATAATAATAATAAGATAAATTAATATAAGAAATATTAAAAAAAATACTTTTCTCCAAAATTAAATGCTTAAAATTCTTAGATATTCTAAATGTCATTTTAATTCAATATTTAAGTGTATTATATTAAAATTTATGAAGTTAATCTATAAAATATTAACTAAAACAAATAAAACTGCAAATTATTATGCGGGGTAATGAACTAGTAACAATAATTTTCCTCGTGCAACAGATGCTCCATGTGAATGTCCTATCGACGCTGAAGCAATACTCTGATATCTGAAAGCAAGTCACCATAAAGCAAGAAGACCTACGACCCCTTTAATTAGATTATTCCTAAAGCTTGCTCTGCTAAAATTTTTCTAAAGCCATTCTCCGAAGCAACCGTCCTAGTCCTGACAACATATAGTTATGTTTTACAAGTATGTTAGGTCTTGTATAGTATACTGTATAAGGAGTAAATTATATAGTATAATTAATATTATTTATATTTAAAAAAGATATTAAATAATAATTTATCTAATTAAAATAATTTTAATATTATCTATATAAAACTGTATAAGATAAAATAATTTGATTCATATCTATTATAGAGTTAAGATTAAAAAAAGTATTTTGATAGAATATTATGCTATCTAATATCTTATTTAAATATTATATAAAAATAAATAATATTAATTATACTATACTATTCATTACTTATATATTATATCAAATAGAGTATTAGTATCATTGTCTATACTGTCATAAAATCCAATGATACAATATTATGTGTCACAAGTAATTAGAGTGGACTAATGATAAGAGATTTGAATAGTTTTTAAGATGATCTTTGTGCCACTATTGTGCCAAAAAATAATATTATCGGTCACCATGTCAAATTAATCCACTGTAACGAACCATTCCCAGGTTACCCATAGCATGAGAAAATATATACACAGCCTTGCTGAATCTGTTTGTGCTTATGTCTTTCTTTTTATATTATTTTTTGGTCAACTGTCTTTCTTTTTATATATATGAACAAATGCATGTAACATTTTTATGGACCCATAACTGTCTGGGCTTGGGAAGGCCTCAAACCGACCCAAAAGATCGGCATGGAATTTTTTTATTTCTTTTTATCAAATTGTCGATTTAATTCAAAAACTTTACATGAGCAAGAAAACAAAAAGATAAATTAATAACAACAAAATGTGTAGCTAATTTATTGTGTACTTAATTATAGCGATTAATCCAATGAATTTTTATTTGTTACATTTTTAACAAAATTAACATATATAAGACAGTTATTTTCAAATTTTATAAGAAAGTCGGGTATGAGATATAAACTTTTTCCCTTTGAGTGATGTCAAATGTTATCAAATTTATGAGGAATCACATGAGATATAAAATTATTTTTATAATGATATATTCTCTAAAAAAAAGGTTAAAAATTTAACTCTCCCACCCCTACAGTTTTGTATCTTCAGGTTCCTAAATTCTTTATTTATTCAAAATTAATAAACAATTCAAATTCATTTAACATGTATGTATTTGTAAAAAGAAAATATGAAAATTGTAAAATAACCAATTAATGAAACCATGTGAGCCTTTCATGCTAATTCTTCTAATATTTTCACAAATTTAATAAGAAGAGTTAATTGTATAAAATTATTCACATTTTAAATTAAATTGGAGGGAAGTTTATACTTTTTACTACATGAAGAAGGGCAGAAGCAAATATATAAAAGTAACTACTCTTTGCACTTTAAAGTAGGGAAAGGAACGTTATTTTGAACTTTAGTTAAATTTTCACCCAAAAAAAAAGCAAAAATTTTATAAAAAATACCCAAAGAAAAAAAGAAACTTACATTCATGCTGTTGTTTAATATAGAATCGCCGAGAAAAAGGGCTTTAATTAAAGAATGGACAGCAAGGATATAGGTAAATAAAGACCCAAAAAAGCAAGGATATAGGTAAGTAGAATGCTGGGAAAAGACTAATTTTAGCATTAATAATGCAAGTGATAGGGTTGGTCAAAAGCCTCGCATGCTGCAGTATATTATTAACTAATAAACTAACTTTAACTTTAGCAGAAAGAAAACTGCTGTTTAACACATAAGGAGATGATATAATTAACCATTCTTTTCTTCAACAGCAGAACATAAATAGATTAAGGGTCAAGACACCTGCATGGTATATGGCAACTTTTCATATTCCACGCTTCTTCGTCCAAAGCATACATGTCCATATATAATTTTATATAAAATATGTCAAAGGCAGAAACTGTGTCATGTTTAGTGCTAAAAATGGGCAGTCAAGATACATTATTCACATACTATCGATTAGGGCATCAGTGACATGTCTAAAATATCCTAAAAATGATAAACAAAGAACTAAGTGTGAATCTTCCTTATTAAAGGAGGCAATTCAACTAACTCTTGGACGTCAGAGCATTTCCCTAAAGAAAGATAACCACCAAGTATGAATAATTAATTTAATCTATACTTTTTTATGCGAATTGTTTAAACTATATTATCGTTCTTATATAAATGCATATTATATTACTTAATTCTACACATTTCTTAATTACTATCTTTATTATGATACTTTTTTTGTTAATTAAAAACTCAAAATTTGTTAATTATATGGTTTATTAATTAAGTCAAACATCATTGACATCATTGAAACCTATAATTTATGGATTGTTAGGTTGTGGATGGGTAGTGATATGTCCTTTGTTATGCTCAACCATGAAGAATTTCCAAAGGGGATTACAGAGTTGGGGAACTAGGATCAAGAAAAGCCTAATCATTAAATGTATGTTTGGTATGATAGAAAGAAATTGAATATGAATGAATTTTCATCTTTAGTTAAAAAATAAGAAATAAAATACTTATTCTTTGAAGAATATGTATTTTCTTCATTTGAGAAAATGAACATTTCTTTCCATTCTATTTTCATTTCTATTATCACTTTTATTTTCATTTCATTCTCTTCCTTTTCATTATACCAAAATCGATGACTCTATATCGATATGAAAATGATGTTACCAAAACAACAATAATTAGTACTGTAAACTTGTTTTGTTGGAAGAGAAATTTACCACCCCGTCAAGGAATTTGAAAAGTTTTCACCGCCAATTACTTTGTCAGCCACGGCCAACGTTTCAATCTTGTGATGATCATTGGAAAAGAATACCTATGAAGGATTGAGATTTTTATTCTCTTACAAAGACAACCTGAAGAAAGAGATGATGGGTCTTTTATGGCAAAAAAATCACATTTTGAAAAGCAAATTCCCGGCAGGGAACACCTATTTCCACACTTCTGATCAAAATTAGAAAGTAGTCCTGTTCACATTGTCCTTAACTCAGTCCTTCATTACTTCACTCGCAATTCACTTCTTTATTCTTCCAACCCAGCATTCAAAAGTCTTAAATTACACCAGTTTATAGAAGAAAAAGTGAAAGAATTCTCAAAATTCAACTAGGAAAAATTTGTATTAGCATAATGACTAAGTCTAAACCGAAAGATTTCATTTTGCATGTTCCAGAATGAATATTGTTCAGAGAGAGAATAGAAGCAAAAGCTGACAAACTAAATGGAAAAATAGGGCACTTGAATTCACTTTTTCTTTTTCATTGAAAAATAAAAATTGAACTATCCCACGATTTTCAAATTTAGTGGGATTTCTGAAAGTTTGGGTCAGCATGCAAGTCTTATGTATATAGGCCCCCTTTTCTAAGGAACCTATGAACCGAAAGACAATGTGAAGAAGAAAATCAGATTCTATCTTTTTAGCTCAAGTGGACATAAATGCCCTCACTTTATTTATTAATTATTAAGTTCCTTTTTGATGGCATAATTATCAAATCATGATAACCACCAAAACATCATTAGATTCATTATGCAGGGAAATAAACTAGATTTGTATGCATCACAAACATGCGATTAACAGTTTAAGAGAATATGGAACAAGTTTTAATGCACATTGCAAAAGCCAAGATAGCAATTTCAAATATATTACAACCAAGTTCTCATGGATAAAGGGGGAAAAGAAGAAAAGAAATCTGAAATTGGCAATCCAATTACCAAAACATTATGAGAACAGAAAGCCTCTGAATTGCTTGAATCATAGAGTCACCACTTTGAAGAGGACTTTACCTTACCTCTCTTTGCTTGAAATTGCCTAAGCTATTGCTTACATAATTTTAGTTAATCAAAAGAGAGAGAGAGAGAGAGAGAGAGAGAAAGCCTATGAAGAAGCTAGCTTCTTAAACAGTTTATTCTATCTTAGTCATTAAATATTCAGCAAAGTAGCCTAAAAAGCATAGGTAAGATAGCTTATTAAGCTGTAGATGTCCTAAATCTTTCAACAGTTGGCCATCATGATTTCCTCAGCCGATGCCTATCATGTTGTGACAGCCACTGTCCCATTGTATGTAGCCATGATACTAGCCTACGTCTCTGTGAAATGGTGGAAGCTATTCACACCAGATCAATGTTCAGGCATAAACAAATTTGTGGCAAAGTTCTCAGTCCCACTTCTGTCATTTCAAGTGATTTCTTCTAAC
This sequence comes from Castanospermum australe, assembly GCA_019955255.1. NCBI lineage: Eukaryota > Viridiplantae > Streptophyta > Magnoliopsida > Fabales > Fabaceae > Castanospermum > Castanospermum australe. The sequence goes on from NSJW01000041.1 coordinate 78,819, forward strand.
AATTTCTACAAAATGAGCCTGAAACTCATTTATGCCGATTTTGTTCAGAAACTGCTTGCATTTCTAGCCTTGACAGCGATCACTAAGATCAGTGCCCGAGGAGGTTTAAAGCGGATCATAACTGGTCTCTCATTAACAACACTTCCAAATACTTTGATCCTGGGAATTCCACTCATGAGGGCTATGTATAAGGATGAAGCAGTTGTTCTCCTTGCCCAGGTTATCGTCTTGCAGAGCATGATCTGGTACAATTTGCTGTTGTTTCTTTATGAGTTCGATGCTGCGAAGACCATGCCTGCTGCACCACCATCACAAGCCACAGGTGGGCATTTAGAATTCGTTAATTTGCATGTTGAGGAATGAGATTTAGGGTGTGGTTGGTAGGAGTGAAAATAAGGAGGAGAAAAATGGTGGAGTGAAAATTGACAAGTTAACTGGAAAAATATAAATCTGGATATATACATTTTCATTTCTTCATTTTTCTCCTTACCATTTCATTTATACCAAGCACACTCTAAATCCAAAATTGATTTCCATGTATTTGAGAGTTGATATACCCTCTCTTCATTTTAAAATTATGTCAAGAATATATAATTTTGATCAATTAATTAATCTTGTTCAGTCAACTGAAGTAATCTAAGACAATCAAAGTGGGGCCAGAACATATTTTTAAACTTCTCTTTGTTTCTTTGTTCTTTTATTTTTCCCTGTTTTAAGTTAGATGCATTTTCAATATAACAAATTATCCTAGTGCTTCAGCAACGTACAAGTTAAACTAACAACTGCATGTGGTACAAAATTTAGCTACAAAGGGTCCAGGTTCCCACCCAGAAAAGTATTATGATTCTACATACATTCCAGCAATTGGTGTCATTTCTATTTTCTCACATCCAGTTCTTGCTCTCTGCCTGAAGGAGAAACGGAGACTGCTCGTGAAGTACAATCAAAACAAGAAGAAGAAGCAGAACCTAGAACGGAAAGGAAAATGAAGATCCAGCTTATTCTCAAGACAGTGGGGAAGAAGTTAATCACCAATCCTAATACCTTTGCAACTTTGATAGGTCTTATTTGGGCTAGCATACAGTTCAGGTAAGCACACAGGAGAGTTCCAAAAACTCTCAGAGTATGTTTGGATTAGAGAAAAATGGATAAGAATGGAAGAAAAGGGAAGGCTTATTTTAAAATTTTAAGTTTAAAATACTTAAAATAAAAAAATAAGCCTCTTCCTTCCTTCTCTTTCCCTTTATTTTCTTCATTCCAAACATAGCATTAGTCTCTTACATCTCATGATCTTTATCTGTTCAGCTCACTGAAGTCAATGCTGGAGATCATTATCTTTCCTAATCATAAGGAGAGAAATAATGTTAAAACCTGTTGCAGGTGGGGAGTACATATGCCGGAAGTTGTCAATCAGTCAATAAAAATATTGTCCAATGGAGGTCTTGGTATGGCCATGTTCAGCTTAGGTAAGAGAAATGATCGATAAGGTTTCTTATTATCAATTCTTGAAAATAACAATCGACTACTATCTAGAGGTTGTATTAAAAGAGGTATTTTTTGCATTAACAGGTCTGTTTATGGCATCACAGTCCAGCATTATAGCATGTGGACCAAGGTTGGCAATGGTGGTAATGGGACTGAAATTTGTTATCGGGCCTGCCCTTATGGCTGCAGCTTCCATTGTCATCGGATTAAGAGATGCATTGTTCAAAGTGGCAATTGTTCAGGTGATCTTTTCTTTCTTTTGGGTACTACCACTTTTCAGATCATTTAAAGGTAAAAATAGTATCATTTTGCATGTGGCAGGCAGCTCTACCCCAAGGAATTGTTCCTTTTGTCTTTGCCAAAGAGTACAATGTCCATCCAGCCATTTTAAGCACTGGGTCAGTAATGCTTCAAAGAATCTCTTTGATAACCTTTGCATATAGCTTGCTTTAGATTTGATGCTGTTCTCTTGTTTTGATCACAGGGTCTTACTAGGAATGCTCATTGCCTTGCCAGTGGAATTGGCCTACTACTTCCTCTTAGCTATCTGAGTTATAAATGTATAGGAAATAGGAATAATGATAAGCAGTTACATTGGTGTAAAACAATTATATTGTTGTAAATTTACAGTATTGTTTGACAGTCAGAAAACGAGAAGCAAATAAATAATAAATTATAACAAATTGCACATGCTATTGTTGATTCAACACAAGCTGATAAGCTGATTAGCATTGGTTTTAAATTGTGGTCCGTAACTGCAGTTGCAATTGCAATATTACTGTTGCTGGAGCTCCTGTAACTGTAACGCAATCGCAATCATAATATTTACGGCCACATTAACTGCACTTTTCATAATTGTTCGCAATTTCTACATCGCAGCGTAACAACATACACAATTGCAACCGCAATTTAAAACCATGACGAGCATCCAACCACTTGTTCATTTACTTTCTAATGTTGTTAATACTTGTATTAATTAGTTGATCAACTGAAAAGTTAGATTAGTTGATTCTGTTTATTGCTGTAACTAAAGTAACAGATTAGTTACGTACTAACTGTATATCGTGTATAAACCATCTTAAGTTTCGATCCTGGTTCTAATATGGTATCAATAAAATAGCTTCTGCTAGTCTTTCTCTTCTCCTACGTTACTTCCAATTCCGCCATTATTAAAGGTCTCTGTTCCTTCGTTTTGCTGGTTCAGCCATGGAAAATGATATCTCAAGCCCTTTCTGTCTGCATTATTCAGAAAGTTTGGGGTTGGTTCAATCATTGTTGGTTTTTGTTTCTTGTCTGCTATACATATTGCCACTAACCCCACATTTCATGAATGAACCAAACATGTGGAAATTGATTACCACTTAGTTAGAGAAAAGGTAAATGATGGATTGCTCAAATTGGTTCATGTTCCTTCAGCACATCAATTGGTTGATCTGTTAACTAAACCATTACCAGTGGCCTCATTTTGACACTTGATGTCCAAGATGGGAGTTCTCAATGTCTATCTCCCATCTTGAGGGGGAGTAATGGTGTTAATACTTGTATTAGTTGATCAATTCAAAAGTTAGTTAGATTAGTTTGTTGTAACTGAAGTAACAGATTAGTTACTCATTATCAAGTATATAAATCATCTTAAGTTAATATGAAAATCACTTTACATTCTTCATTCGCCTCGAGTCTGATTCTAATATTTTCTGATAGAATTACTACAAACATTATCCTAGAGATAGAATATCCAATTGCATTAGTGAACTGATCATACATACCTCTTGAAGCTTCTTTGATAATCCATAAATAGCTCAACATCAAAGAACATATCTTCTATACTATAGTGATGAGTTTAAAATGCAAACCAGTTGAATCTTCCTCTCATTTTTTATTCCAATAACCAATTATGGTTCCATAATCTGAGGTAAAGTACAAGAGGGGTCCCATGCTTATTTATAGTATAACAATAACCTAATTGTCACCCATTACAAACCCCTAAGTTATGAGGCCCTACATAATAATTCAATACATTGACCTATTGGGCCTAAACCAAATATATATGTGTGTGTGTGTGAATCCCAACTAGCTAATTGGATAATTTAATAATAATGTGTGTTCCAAAGAATATCAAGTTATTCATTTAATTAGTTTTAGAAAATAAAATAGTCAATCCAATGGCAGCCCAACCATAGAAAATAATATTCTCCCACTTAAATAACATTGATTCTGTTTTATTTTAATTTAAAAATAACTTTAAAAATAACTTTTAGGTTGAACAATTACTATGACCACTAAGAACAATCATAACTTGATTGCAATTACCCTAGAACATGATCAAATCCAATTAACAAAAATGACTAGATAATAACCATAAATAAGGATAAACTACTATCATTCTAACTAACTTGCCCAATGATTACATAACTAACAATCTTATTGGCATGATCAAACCACAGGTGTAGATACACATAATATAGTATATTTCATCCGATTCTTTTCATGCAATTGTGTGCTAGACCAACATTGGTCTTCCTAAGAAAGCAACCAATCTTCTGGAGAGAGCGAGAAGCGTGTTTCTCACAAAAAAAAAAAAAAAAAAACATAGCATCTCTCTTTGAAGAACAGTAACGAGTTTCTTATGAAACTTCTTTATCTCCCAACAAGAGATATTGAACTAACATCTTTCTTACAAAAGATCAATGTTTTTCTATGAAAACATTCACATCTCGACATATTTCAATGATTTCAAAATAATTATAATAAAATGACGAAAGTCTTATCTCTCATGAAAGGCCAACAAAGTGGAAGTGGAAGTGAAAGCAAACTCAAAGAATCAAGGTGTTTAATTGGATGCTTTCGTCTTAAAGACTCCTAACCAACAAAGCTAGAAGTACTTGGAGTGGCTGCATCCCACATTGTGCTAATTGCTCTAGTGGTCTCGTGGAAAGTTACCTTCACCTGGTGCGCGATTTCCTTATTGCTAGCCCGGTATGGATCGATCCATTTAGTGGCTTCCTCAAAGATTGAGGACTTCTTCTTAGGGGACCTGTAATCTTTTTTTTATTTGCTCTTACATGATGTAACCTCGCTTGGGATAGATGTAATCTTGGCTAAAGAAGAACTTTACTTCTAATTATAGCCAATAGGGAGATAATCATTGGAAAAACTATTTTTGGGTTACTAAATGGTTGTTTTGGTAGTGGAGGAACTGTAATATTTTTGAAGAGGGATTCAATAGACATCAAATTCCAAGAATTTCATTAAAATTATGGTTAAAAGAGATCAGAAGCTCTCATTTGCAAAGAGATCAAATGGACATTCCCATAATCTAGATGGGTCAAGTTGAATATGGACGGGGCTTCTAAGGGTAACATGGATCAAGTGGGTTATGGGAGTCTCTTATGTAATGACAAGGGAAATTAGCATATCTAGGAGTTGCCCACAATATTGAGCTACGCAACTCCCTTGTTGTTGAGATGTGGGGCACCACCCTTCTCAACTTTGAAATTACTTGGAGGTAAGGATTTCACAAACTTGTTGTGGAAAGTGATTATGCCAGGTTGATCCTTTTGATTAATTCAAAAATTGAGGTTGTAAGGCCAATTATTGTTGACAAGCACCTTCTTCATCGCATTCTCAAGTGGAAAGACTGTGATTGGAAGATCTCCTTTGTGCACACACTAACAAAAGGTAACTCTAGTGCAGATTGGCTTATGAACTAGAATCTCTGCCATCAGCCAGGGTTTCAAGAGATCACTGTCCCTTCTTCAGAGATAGGACTTGTAACACCCTATCTAGAATAGGTACTGTGTTATGTATTAAAATTTATTGTTAGATTCAATTAAGTTAAATTAATATTAAATTTAGTTTAATTTTATTAAAGATAACATTATGTGAATATTAGGTGAGTAAATTTTTTTAAAATTAATTAAATACATGATTCTAGTGATCACGTGTTCATATTAAATTCTTTCTAAGGAAATAAATTATAAGTCACGTATCAAAAACTCCAGAATTTAAATTTGAGTCACAAAATAATACTCACGGAATAAAAATACCACTTTAACTGTAAATATACTCAATTACGTGTTATCTGCTATAAAAATATATATCAAACTAAACTATTTAGTGTCATTTCATATAACCACATTCTATACCCATCATTTACATCATAAACAAAACTGCACACTATTTTACAGATGTGAGATTTTCAAGATATACATAATTATGCACTACTATACATTCAAAGGACGACTAGCCTGGTATTTTCACCTGTCTTACATCCTATCTACATATGTACATCAAAAAGAAACCATTGGCCTCACTTGGCCTAGTAGGAAAAAGTAACCAGAGTAAGTATTTTATACAATCATACTATACTTTATACTGATTCTCCCTAATTTACTGATAATTATTATTTTTAATAACCAAAACAAACTAGGTCCCTTGAAAGGAGACATCCAACCCGTATCAATGAACAGTGAAATATATATTGTATTTTTAATTAGCTACCGGAGGCTCTGAAAATACCACAATTTGTGAGAAATAAATTCTTAGTAGGTACTTAAATACATAAAAATATAAAAAATATACTTTCCATAACATTTTCAGCTGTAACAAGTACAGAAAACATAGTTCTATGGTCAGTTAATAATCTTAAATATGCATAATAGTTAACCTTTGTCATTTCCTAAAACTTTACTCTATGTTACACGCTCACGAGGCTTAAACTACGGCTTAATCCTGTTTTAATTTCATCTTCGCCTACATGGTCCAAACTTTAATTGGTTGAGAATGGTTATTCCACGTGCACTATTAAATTCCACTCCACTATCTACACCTTTGGTGGACCTATCTATAAAATAGACTTAGACACATGTAGGACCTCTCATATACTTCTTCCATGACATTTTATTAGAATCTCTTTTCTAATCTTTATGGATCACCTCAAAATTCATTTTCGTTCTCTAGAGAATTACATCCAAGTTTTGCTTATTCTTTCTCTTTAATTAAAGTAAACATGTGAAGTATTGAGAGAGAACTTTTCTAGGTCTCAACATCTTAAATTAACTAACATAAATAACTCAGTGAAATATGCACTAGTCTTAAACTCTACTTTTTTAACAAAACAACTATTCCTCTTCTCATAAAAAACTTTGAAGTGACTATCTAGTACTTAAATTACATAACTCTCACTAGAGATTCTCACATAACCAAATTCTAGTGAAAAGACAAATATCACAATTATAGGCTATTTATTCTTGATTTTAACACCATATCATGAAACCACATTCTAAAATCATCAAACTCTCATTAGCTATTAAAAGAAACATAACCAACCCACTTGCTCATCCAAACTCCCCAATTCTCGCACAAGATTGTGGGCCATACACACATAACCACACATGAAATTTTCATTCCAACAAGCAAGAAATGCTCATAAAAATAAATATATCACAATTCCAATAAGACTACACAATTATAATAAAAATTAACAAAATATCTCCCTAGAACCCTAGTGTGGTCGTGAGCTAAGGGTGCTAAATCTTGTACTTCTAAGTGAATTCCCACCATGTTTCATGTACCACAACAACTTCAAAACATCCAATCAAGCCCCTAACCATACAAAATCATCAACCCATATCCTAACCAATTTCTTAAAACAAGGGCTCTAGTATGTCAACTTGGAGATCTTGGGTTTCCACTTAAATCTAGGGGTTAGAATCTGACCAAAATAGCTCACCACACTCAAAACCATCCATGAATACTCTCAAACTTCTAGAGAAAAGAACTAGCATAATTTTTAAGTTATAAACTACCATGAAACTATAGTTTGAAAGAGAAAATATTGGGTTTGAGCTCCCTACCTCTTGGAGTTGCTGCTCAGGAAGGTTCCTGGCTTATTTTCCTTCTTTCCTTTCTTTTTTTTTTCCTTCTCTTCTCTCTTTTCTCTCCTACAGCCGTGAGCTCCCTCTCCTCTCCCTCCTTTCTTTTTTTTTTTTTTCTCTTTTCTCCTCCTTTAGGTTACTTGGCCGTGGGGTTGGGACATGGTGGCATTTTGGATTTTTTTTATTAGTTTTTTATTCATTTTGGCTTGCTAAGCAAGCTTTGTAATTTAAAAAAAAAATCATATTTCTTGATTTTTAATTAGTTGTAGCTAGATTAGTTAGATGGAAGTTAAATAAAAAAGTTAAATAATAATAGACTTAATCTCTTTAGCTTAATAATAATTATTTTCTCTATCTAATTAAAATTGGACACTTAACTAAGTATTTATTAGTCATTTTATATCAATTATACTTTTACTTAGGTAAATCTTGTCAAATATAAATTTTTAACTAAGTTAAAAATATAATAATTTCTCCTATTTAATTTTATAAATGCTTAGAAAATTATTATTAATAATTTATAGAATTAATTTGGCTAATTTTCTGTGTGTAAATATTTCATTGAACAAAAATACCCTCAAGTGAAACCCCATAATTACCAAGTTGTCACTATATAGTTTTTTCTATTCCTTCAAGTATTTTAACTATTTTTTATACCCCTTAAATAATTTTCACTGTCCTTTTCTATTTAATACTAACATAGAATATTAACAATTAAATAATATATTTATTAATATTAAATAATAACATGTTTATTAATGTTAAATATTAACATGCATAAAACTACTTAAAAGAAAATTAAAAGACATTTATTTTCTCTTAAATGGGGATGTTACATTTCTCCCCTGCATAAAACTACTTAAAAGAAAATTAAAAGACATTTATTTTCTCTTAAATGGGGATGTTACATTTCTCCCCTCCTAAAAAAATTTTTTCCCTCAAAATTTGCTTACTTGTCATGAATAATTCCAAATAATTCTTCTGTAGGCTTTCCTCCATATTTCAAGTTGCTTCATCTAGACTTAACCCTTCCCATAGAGTCTTAGCCAAAGGAATTGTCTTTCCTCTTAGCTGTTTGAGACTCCTGTCAAGAATCTGTACAGGCCTTATAAGATAAGTTAAATCATCTTTTAACTGCACTGACTCACTCTCGATTGTGTGAGAAGGATCAGGATAATATTTTCTAAGCCGGGAGACATGAAAAACATCATGAAGATTGAAAAGATTTGGAGGAAGTGCTATCTGATATGCAACTAGTCCTCTTTAGAATTTGAAAAAAGATCAGGAAATCTGAGACTGGGCTTTCTAGATTTTAGAGATCTGCCAATATCAGTTACAGGAGAGATTTTGTGAAAAACATATTCTCCTTTTTCAAATTCTAAATGTTTTCTCCTTTGGTCTGCATAACTCTTTTGTCTACTCTGAGCAGTGAGCAATCTATCCCTAATTATTTTGATTTGATCTGTGGTTTCTTGCACAATCTCTAGCCCTAGTAATATCTTTTCTCCTACTTCATACTAGCATAATGGAGATCTACATTTCCTACTATACAGTGCTTCATAAGGTGTCATCCTAATACTTGAATGGTAACTATTATTGTAGGCAGACTCTATCAATGGCAGAAAATTTTCCCAACTTCTCATATGTTCTAACACACAAGCTCTAAGCATATCCTCTAAAGTTTGGATTGTTCTCTCTGCTTGACCATCTGTTTGTTAGTGATACACTATACTAAAATTTAATTTAGATCCAAAAACTTTCTGTAAAATTTCTCAAAATCTAGAAGTGAATCTAGAGTCTCTATCTGAAATAATACTGGATGGGGCTCTATGTAATCTTACAATTTCCTTAATATACAGCCGGGCTAGTTTATCAAGTAGGTAGTTAGCTCTAATTGAAAGAAAATGAGCTAATTTGGTCAATTTATCCACAATAACCATATAGCATCATATCCTGAAGGAGTTCTAGGCAAACTCATCACAAAATCCATTGACACACTATCCTATTTCCATTCAGGTATGTCTAATGGTTGTAACAAACCTGCTGGTCGTTGATGTTCAATTTTTTCTTTTTGACAGATCAAACATTTTGATACAAATTCTGTAATTTCTTTCTTCATTTCTGGCTACCAAAAATTATTTTTAAGATCCTGATACATCTTTGTAGTACCTGGATGAATAGTATATTTACTACAATGCGCTTCTTCTAAAATTTTTGTTCCTCAATTTCTGATTGTTTGGAACACTTAATCTTTCCTGATATAATACTATTCCATCATTTACTATCTTGAAATCCTTTTGTATTCCCTGATAAATCTGATTTTTCACCTTTTGTACAAAGACATCTATTTTTGGAGCTTTCTTAATTTGATTTCTAAGTTCATTTTTAATTTTAAGCTTATTCACACACATACTACCTTATTGTATATCTACAAATAGCCTCAAATCTCTAAATTTTTCTAGCAGTTCATACTCTTGAATCATCAAGAAGAATATATGCAATGATTTTCTACTAAGTGCATCTGCCACCACATTAGCTTTTCTCGAATGATACTTTAATTCAAAATTATAATCTTTCAAAAATTCCATCCACCTCCTTTGTCTCATATTCAACTCTTTTTGTTCAAAAAGATATTTCAAACTTTTATGATCACTAAAAATTTTAAATTTAGCTCTACACAAATAATGCCTCCATATTTTCAAAGCAAATACCACTGCTGCAAATTCTAAGTCATGGGTAGGGTAGTTTTCCTCATGAGGTCTAATCTGTTTAGAAGCATAGGCTACTACTCCTCTATCTTGCATCAAGACACAACCATGTCTTTTCTTAGATACATCGCTATAAATTACAAAATTTCCTAAGGGATCAGGAATCACTAACACTGGAGTAGTGGTTAACTTAATTTTCAACTCCTAAAAACTATCCTCACATTCTTTTGACCATACAAAAGGGTTACCTTTTCTGATTAATCTTGTCAATGGCATGACTAATTGGGAAAATCCTTTTATGAACCTCCTATGATATCCAACTAATCCAAAGAAACTCCTAATCTTTGTTATAGTTGTGGGTCTTTCCTAGTGAACCACTGCCTCTATTTTATTGGGGTCAACTGAAACTCCTCCTTTAGACACAACATGGCCTAAAAATTTCACCTTCTTCAACCAAAACTCACATTTTTCTAATTTTGCATATAACTATTTTTCCTGTAAAATTTGTAATACAATCTTGAGATGATGTTTATGTTCCTCTATTGTCTTAGAATAAATAAAAATATAGTATATAAAAACAACTACAAACTGATCTAAATAGGGTATTAAAATTTGATTCATATAATCCATAAACACTGCTGGGGCATTTGTAAGTCCAAATGGCATAACAAGATATTCATAATGTCCATACCTAGTTCTAAAAGTAGTTTTAGGGATATCTCCTTGCTTAACCCTAATTTAATGGTAACCCGATCTTAAATCTATCTTTGAAAAAATTGTGGCCCCTTTAAGTTGATCCAGCAAATCATTTATTCTGGGGAGTGGATATTTATTTTTGATGGTCACTTTATTTAATTGTCTATAATCCACACATAACCTCAAACTCCCGTCTTTCTTTTTCACAAACAACACTGGAGCTCCCCATGGTGATACACTAGGCCGTATGAATTGTTTAGCCAATAAGTCCTCTGTCTATTTTTTTAACTCACTCAATTCTAATGACGACATTCTATAAGGTGCTATGGATATTGGGCCTACTCTGGGAATCAAATCTATTGAAAATTCCACTTCTCTTTTAGGTGGTAAACTAGTTATTTCATAAGGAAATACTGAGGGCTATTCTCTCACTACAGAGATATTATTTACATCCTGTTTGACCTCAGAATCTAAAGAAGACAAGAGAACATATCCTTGTGAACCAACATTTAAACATCTCCTGGCTTGTATGGCAGTCAGAAATATGGATTCATCAAGTGTTTGTATGTTCTCTGCTTTAGGCATAAATACAATAGATTTTTCTAGATAGTTCAGAAGAACACCATTGACAGACATCCAATCAATTCCAAGAATGATATCAATTTGTAACAGAGGTAGGCAAACAAGATCAACAATAGACATGTTATTTTCTACTTGAATATAGTAATTCGAATAAGCTTGTGAAGTCAACATTTTTCCTCTGGTAGGAGTAGAAACAGACAAATCATATGGTAATAAAGACACAGGCAATTTCAAATGATTCATACAATCAATGGATATGAATGAGTGAGTAGCTCCTAAATCAAATAATGCAGTTAAAAGTTTGTCTCGAATTAAACACTTACCCTGTATCAGATTCAGAGAACAAGTCACCTCTTTCCCGCTAAAAGTAAACACTCTGCCTTTGGTCTGGGTTCTAGGTGGGGGTACTAGATTAGTTCCTTGTCTTTGAGGACACCCCCTAGCCATGTGACCCGACTTACCATAGGGATAACATATATTCGGACCTTGTAGACCCGGTTTGTTCCCATGGAATCTACCGCATTTCTTGCAAGCAGGGCTTGTCTATATCTGTTTATCCTTCTCCTGATTAGGTCTGAACCTGGTGTTACTACTCCCTGGCTTATCCCATTTCTTTTCCTCTTAAGAAAATTCCGTCTCTCCTTATCCTTTGCTACCTCCATAATATTTTTCTCTACTATACAACACTTGTTTATCAGCATTGCATAATCCCTAATCTCAAAAGTTCCCATATCTTTTTTAATCTCATATTTTAAACCCCATTCAAATTCTGCAGCTTTTCACCTCTTATCTAGGTTATACCTAAGGTGAGAAAGAAAATTTTGACAATTCCTCAAATTTAGCCATATACTAACTTACTGACATATTCTCCTATCTCAACTGAATAAATTCTGCTTCCTTCTCATCTTTCACACTGGCAAGGAAATATTTATCCAGGAAAGTATTCTGAAATACCTCTAAGGAAATTTGTGTATCCTAGGCCTCAAACAAAGCTCTAGCCCTATGTCACCATAACTTTGCCTCTCCTTCTAACATATACGTGGCATAAGCTACTTTCTGAGTATTAGTACAACCCATTACTTCAAACATTTTCTCTAATTCCCTCAACCATCCTTCTGCAACTATAGGGTCATACTCTCCCCTAAAAGCAGGTGGTTTAGCCTTTCAAAGTTCTGAAAGACTGTAAAATACTGTAAAATTATAGGTTTCCTGCTAGAGCATCCCATCTGGGTCTCCGTTTCCATTCTGGTTCCCAATTCTAAATTCCACTTCCACCCTCCTGATGGTTATTATTTCTATTTGGGTGCTCTTGTAGATGTCACAATATCCTATTAGTACCAGCTGCCTATTCTCTCGTTGTGTTAGCTATTTATCTTAGAGCTGCCATTATTACCTCATCTCTAAGAGGTATTAGATTATGTCTTGGTGGTGCCATAATTTCCTGTACACATAGAAAAATACATATTGAGTTGATCAGTCTTAATATCACTTATTTAGTGATTAGGAAGATACAACCTTCACACAAAGACATCATTACATTAGGCAAAATAAAATCTTAAACACTCAAATACGCATGCCTGCTACATGGCTCTTAAAAGTCACAGCTAACTCAATGCACCTGAACTAACTGCACAAACTAGACAACTTGGATGAACTGCTCTGATACCAAAATTGTAACACCCTACCTATAATAGGCATTGTGTTACGTGTTAAAATTTATTATTAGATTTAATTAAGTTAAATTAATATTAAATTTAGTTTAATTTTATTAAAGATAACATTATGTGAATATTAGGTGAGTAAATTTTTTTTAAATTAATTAAATACATTATTCTAGTGATCATGTGTCCATATTAAATTTTTTTTTAAGGAAATAAATTATAAATCACATATCAAAAACTTCAGAATTTGAATCTGAGTCACAAAATATTACTCACGGAATAAAAAATACCACCTTAACCTATAAAATATAGTGAATTACATGTTATTTGCTATAAAGAATATATATCAAACTAAACTATTTAGTGTCATTTCATACAACCATATTATATACCCATTATTTATATCATAAATAAAATTGTATAATATTTTATAGACGTGAGATTTTCAAGTTAAACATAATTATACATTACTATACATTCAAAGGACGACTAGCTTGGCATTTTCACTTGCCTTACATCCTATCTACATATGTATATCAAAAAGAAACCATTGGCCTCACTTGGCCCGGCAAAAAAAGGTAACCAGAGTAAGTATTTTACACAATCATACTACGCTCTATACTGATTCTCCCTAATTTACTGATAATTATTACTTTTAGTAACCAAAACAAACTAGGTCCCCTGAAAGGAGACATCCAACCCTTATCGATGAACAGTGAAATATAAATCTGCATCTTTAGTTAGCTGCCGGAGGCTCTGGAAATACCATAATTTATAAGGATAAAAAATAAATTCTCAGTAGGTACTTAAATACATAAAAATATAAAAAATATACTTTCCATAACATTTCCAGCTGTAACAAGTACAAAAAACATAGTTTCATGGTCAGTCAATAATCTCAAATATGCATAATAGTTAACCTTTTCTATTTCTTGAAACTTTACTCTATGTTACATTCTCACAAGGTTTAAATTAGGGCTTAACCCCCTTTTAATTTCCTCTTTGCCTACATGGTTCAAACATTAACTAGTTGAGAATTCTCCTTTGCATAGGGCATCCCCTAAACTAGAATTGCCATTCCATGTGCACTGTTGGATTCCTCTCCACTATCCACACCTCTGGTGGACCTATCCATAAAATGGACCTAGACACATGTAGGACTTCTCATGGACTTCTTCCATGACATTTTACTAGAATCTCTTTTCTAATATTTATGAATCACCTCAAAATTCATTTTCTTTCTTTAGAGGATCAAGTCCAAGCTTTGCTTATTCTTTCTCTTTAATTAAAGTAAGCATGTAACATATTGAGAGAGAACTTTTCAAGGTCTCAACATCTCAAATTAACTAACATAAGTATAACTTAGTGAAATATGCACTAGAGTCTCAAACTCCACTTTTTCAACAAAACACCTATTCCTCTTCTCATAAAACACTTTGAACTGACTATCTAGCACTTAAATTACATAACTCCCACTAGAGATTCTCACATAACCAAATTCTAGTGGAAAGACAAATATCACAATTATAGGCTATTTATTCTTGATTTAACACCATATCATGAAACCATATTCTAAAATCATCAAACTCTCATTAGCTACTAAAGGAGATATAACCAACCTACTTGCTCATCCAAACTTCCCAAATTCCCACACAAGGCCGTGGGCCATACACACATAACCACACATGAAATTTTCATTCCAACAAGTAAGAAATGCTCATAAAAATAAATATATCACAATTCCAACAAGACTACACAATTATAATAAAAATCAACAAAATATCCCCCTAGAAACCTAGTGTGGCTGTGAGGTAGGGGTGCTAAATCTTGCACTTCTAAGTGATTTCCACTATATTTCATGTACTATAACAAGTCCAAAACATCCAATCAAGCCCCTAACCATACAAAATCATCAACCCACATCCTAACCAATTTCTAAAACAAGGGTTCTAGTATGTCAACTTGGTGATCTTGGGCTTCCACTTAAATCTAGGGTTAGAATCTTGACCTAAATGGCTCATTACACTCAAAACCATCCATAAATACTCTCAAACTTCTAGAGAGAAAAGCTAGCATAATTTTGAGTCATAAACTACCATGAAACTATAGTTTGAAGGAGAAAAAGTTGGGTTTAAGCTCCCTACCTCTTAGAGCTGCTGCTCAGGAAGGCTCCTGTCTTGTTTTCCTTCTTTCCTTTCTTTTTTCTCCTTCCTTTCTCTCTTCTCCATCCTCCAGCTGTGAGCTCCCTCTCCTTTCCCTCCTTTCTTTTTTTTTTTTCTCTTTTCTCGTCCTTTAGGTTACTTGGCCGTGGGGTTGGGACATGGTGGGAATTTTAGGTTTTGTTTTTATTGATTTTTTATTCATTTTGACTTGTTAAGCAAGCTTTGTAAATTTTAAAAAATCATAATTTTTCGTTTTTAATTAGTTTGTAACTAATTAGTTAGATGGAAGTTAAATGAAAAAACTAAACAATAATAGACTTAATCTTTCTATCTCAACAATAATTATTTCTCCTATCTAATTAACTGGGACACTTAATTGAGTATTTATTTGTCGTTTTATACTAATTATTTTTTACTTAGGTAAATCTTATCAAATATAAATGTTTAACTAAGTTAAAATATGATAATTTCTCCTATTGAATTTTATAAATTGCTTAGAAAATTATTAATAATTTATAGAATTAATTTGGCTAATTTTCTCTATGTAAATGTTTCACTAGACAAAAATCCTTCAAGTGAAATCCCATAATTACCAAATTAACATTGTATAGTTTTTACTATTTCTTTAAATATTTCAACTATTTTTTTTATACTTTTTAAATAATTTTCACAGTCCTTTTCTATTTAATACTAAAATAGAATATTAACAATTAAATAATATGTTTATTAATATTAAATAATAACATGTTTATTAATGTTCAGTATTAACATGTATAAAATTACTTAAAAGAAAATTAAAAAATATTTATTTTCTCTTAAATGGGAATGTTACAGGACTGCTGATCAATGCTGATGCTAGTGGGGCTTCTACTCCATGCACTGCTTTGTAGTTTGTCGAGCTTTGTCCTCATTGTAAAGTCCTAAAAAAAATATCATTATATGCACATAATAAAATTTATAATATTCATAAGAGTCTCAAAAGCACAAATTATGTACAATCGCAATTTTATTAGCTCCTACTAACTAATCACATTGCAAGATATTAACCACCAAAACTTATTAATTTTATTAGCTCCTACTAACTCTCACGTTGGTTCTATCTCTCTCTACATTTACAGTAGTTTCCAATCATTTTGCATTGTTTCTGGTGCCGTTTGTAGTAGTTAAAGGTTGTGTAGACCTCCAAAAGTGGTGTCCTCCTTCTAGGTATTTTTAAGCTTCATACAAGGTTGGTCAATCTCTTTATATTCTTCTTAATTTATTTATATTCCTTCAAGATTGTTGTTAGTGTTTTGATAGGCATGAGGTGAGATTGTTGTAGTTAATTTTTAATGAAGTTTGATTGTATGTTGATATTGTTTGAATTTTTTCTATGTAATCCAAAATTTGAAGGTTAATTATTGGGTTAAATATAGAGTAAAATCTAATTTCAGTACCTGTAAGGTATATCATTTATCAATTTTGTCTCATAAAAATTAATTTTATCGATTTAATCCTTTCAAGTTTCAAATAACTCACAAATTTCATCATTTTTCTCCTTTTTTTTATTACATAAAAATTTAGATTGAAAAAAAGATTTGCTTCAAATCAGGGTCAGGGCAATGCCCGAGCTCATTGATAAATTATATATTTTTGAAAGACTAAAAATAAGTTTTAATCTTAAATATATTATGGTTGGTGAAATTTATTTTATGGCTTTGTGGGCATGGTTCAAGTTATTATTATGGTTAATTTTAGTGAGTTTTGGATGTATTTTGATATTTTTTAAAATTTCATCTATTTAATTTTAAACTTGGAGGTTAACTATTAGGTAAAAGCTAAAATTGATGGCCATTGGTCCAAGCTGTTATGGATAATTTTTTGTGAATTTTATATGTATGTTGATTTTCTAAATTTTCTCTATTTAATCCGAAATTTGGAGGTTAATTATTGGGTTAAATATGATATAGATACTAATATTGATTTGGGAGTTTTGATGGGTGAAGGTTCAGGGTGTTATGGTTAATTTTTGGTGAATTTATATGAGCGTTGATTTTTTTTTTAATTTTCTCTATTCACTTTGAAATTTCGCAATTAATTATTTTGTTAAATATTTTATGGATATCTATTTTGGGGGTTTTGTTATAGATGGATGTCACCAAACATTGTAGATATAATATGTCAACATTAGATCAATGTAGGACTACGCATATGATTAGGGAAAGGGTTGCAATGTTCATTCAATTTGCTTGTAGTCAAGTATTTATGGGTAGTCAAGCGCCATAATGTGCCCTTGTAGAGTATGTAATGTAGAAAGGCTAAAATCTGGAGGAAGTCAAAGTAAATATGTATAGATAGGGCTTTTTTGCTTGGTTATGGTGTTTGGAGTTTCCGTGATGAAGAGGAAGCTGACATTAGTGATGAATATATGACTGAGTTCTCAATATAGTAGTCAGACAAGCATCCCTATGCAAAAATGGTGTTTGATGCAACCCAGTTTAGTTTTCAAACTCAATACCAGAAGGGGACCAAATTTCAGAACATGAATTTCCTTAAGGATCCAAATGAGATAACTTCAAGATTGTATGCTATGATGAATTCTGCAACATTTCCTTTATGGCTTAATTGTAACTGGGAGTCAAAATTAAGTGCAACAGTTAGATGACTTACTGTCAAACCAAATTATTACTGACGTGAGTGTTGTTATAATGATATTGTCTTATGAGGGAGTTGTATGCCAAATAATAATTCCTTACGTAATAATTTTTTGTAGATTGAAACAATTGATTATTGACCTTAAGTTCATTATGCACGTAAAAATTGATTACTGTATTAATGGTTACATGCAACTTCATAAGGATTTTAAACTTGAAAGGGAGTGCAAATTGTAGATGACAGGTTTGATTGAGTAAGAATAATGCATGGGTTTAGGGATTCTCTTATTAAATAAATGTTCTACCTACCATCTACTCCGGACTACAAAGATTATTTTCCCACAAAAGAATGCTAAAGAAATGAGATGGAATTATAAATAACAACACGAAGTTGGTGTGTTGTCTCACTCATCATATAGGGAAGCATAGAAACATTTTGATATAGTGCATCCAGAATTTGGGCAAAATTTGTGTCTAATCCAAGGAATGCTTGGCTTGGCCAATGTCTAGATAAAGAACCAGATAATGAAATTTTTTACTTTCTATTCCATCAGAATACATCAATATATATGTAAGAAGGAGAGAATCTCCCAAGATTTTAGGACCCAAATTAGATGCCACAAAATCAAGAACAGAATTATAAACTTCCTAATTACAAGACTAAAAAAATATGAACTAATTACAATAAATATACAGCTATGCAGGGACTACTTTAAAAGGGAAATAAATCAGATATAATCAGTCAATTAATGCTAGACTGCCCTACTAGGATTCCCCATATTTCTTCACAACACCTCAAGTTGGGAGTACATATTAATCATTCCCAGCTTGGAAATTAAGTTCACAGTTGATCCTATGTAGGGCCTTTGAGAGAATGTTTGCGATCTAAAGACTTGAAGAAGTATAGATCATGTTAATGTTTCCTTGTTCAATCTTCTCTTTAATGAAGTGTCTATCAATTTCTACATATTTAGGACTTTTACCAATTCTGATGGTACCTAATTATCATAGGACATCTTCATAAGACCTTCACATGTAACCTTTCGTTCATCTAAGAACCTCTTTGGCCATATTCCTTCCCATTCACTAAGTTCCATAACTTGGAATTCAGCCTCTGCACTACTTCTAACTACCATTGATTGTTTTTGCTTCTTCAAGTAACCAAATTTTCCTGAACATAAGTGTAGTAACTGCATGTAGATCTTCTGTCTATCATTGAACCTGCCTAATTCGCATCCAAATAAATTTGAGTGAAATCTATTTTTCCTCCTTGAAAGATACATTATTTATCAATTTCATCCTTTAGAAATTAATTTTATCAATTCAATCTCTCAAGTTTCAAATCAATCACAAATTTCATCATTTTGTTCATTTTAATTTTACCAAATTAATCCCTCATGAGGATGAAATTATTGTGGATTTGAAGTTTGATGGCTTAAATCAATAAAATTAATCTCTAAAGGATGAAATTAATAAATGATGTATCTTTCAAGGACTAAAAAATAAGTTTTACTCAATAAATTTCAATGTGTTTGTTATGACCCTTTTTGAAGAAGAAGCCCCTCTCAATGTCATTTTTAAGTATCTCAAAATTTTGTATAGTACATCAAGATGCTCCTTAGTTTGGTTGTTCAGAAACTGATTTATAACACTAACCAAGAAACCAATTAATAACAAGTCTAGTGTGAGATAGATAAATGAGTCTTCCCACAAGTCTTTGATAGCTCCCTTTGTTAACTAGGGTACATCCTTCTTTGATGCCTATTTTATAGGTTAAGTCCATAAAGGCGTTTGAAGGTTTGCACTCGAGTATACCAATCTCCTTAAGTAAGTCAAAAGCATATTTTCATTGGGAGATAGAGATGACCTTACTTGAGCAAGCCACTTCCATGCCCAAAAATTCTTTTAGGTAGCTAAGGTCCTTAATTTCAAATTCTCTATCCAGGATAGTTTTCAACATGTTCATTTCTTCAGTTATCTGCCATGAGGATGATATCATCTACATACACAATGGACAAAGTGATTTTCCCTTCTAATGAGTGATTTATGAAAAGAGTGTTGTCTAATTGACCTTAAGAATAATCATAGTTCTTTACAATCCGAGTGAAAGTCAAGCTAAGCTATAGGTGATTGCTTAAGATCACAGAGACTTCTTCTGCTTGCACACTTTGTGGGCATTTGTGTTACTCTTAAACTGAAGTTGAATATCCATGTAGACTTCTTCTAAATTACTATTTAGACAAGCATTCTTGAGACATCTAACTAATGAAGAGGACAATCAAGGTTGGATGTCAAGGAAAGGAGAACTCATATTATTTTCAACTTAGCTATCAAACCAAATGTCTCTTGGTAATCAATTTTGTCGATTTGAGTGAAGCTTTTAGCCACTAGCCTTGTCTTGTATATGTCAATGCTTCCATTTGCATTATATTTTACATTAAAAATCCACTTACAACCCACTAGTTTTTTTTCTTTTGGTAAATATGAGATATCACATGTACGATTTTTATTCAGAGCATGAATTTATGTATTGATGACTTTGGGATTTTTCATGGCTTCTCGAACACTGTTTGGATTTTCTATATGTGATAAATTCGAGATAAAGGTACAATATCTAGGTGAAAGGTTTTCTTATGAAACAAATTTAGATATAGGATGCTGGCAGCAAGATCTCCTCATTTCCTTTGGCCAATGGGAATATCAAGATCATTGTAGACAATAAAATAGAATTAGATTAGCTCTTAGAATTACTTGAGTTTTCATAATCAAATATCAGTTTAGAGTCTTTGCCAAGCCCAAGAAGAATAGGATGCCCTATCTCTTTGTGTGTTGTTTGCCTCCTGATATGACATTAGAGCTTTTTGTTCTTTTTTTGTTACCAATATTGTGAATAGGATCAATAAAATGAGCTCAGAGGGAGTAGGCTCATAAGATGTGGGCACAAAAGTAAATGTTTCAGGTATGATATGAGAGGTCAAAGGAGTGGAATCAAGTTGCCAAAATTGATATTCATTAGTTAGTACAAAACTCCCCTCCCCCTCCTCCCCCTGAATATGACTTTTAAGAGTAGAAAGGTTGATTTTCAAGGAAAGTGACAACCATGGTGTTGAAAAATTTCCTTTTGTTCAGGAAATAACATTTATATCCTTTTTGTGTTGGGGAATATCCAAGGAACACACATTTAACAGCCTTTGGATCAAGTTTACTCCTGAGATATAGAGGATATGGACAAAGACAAAACAGACAAAAACTGAGGGGTAAATTAGATGTTAGTATACTATTTGGATAAGTTTCAATGAGAATCAATATGAGTGTTTTGAACTGTAAAACATGAAAGGGCATCCTATTAATGAGATAGGCAATAATGTGGAAATAACATCTCCTTAAAACCAATTAAGAATATGAGACGAAAATAGGAGGGCACAAGCAACTTCAAGAAGATAACAATTTTTCCACTTAGCTCTATCCTTTTGTTGAGAAGCATCACCACAAGAACTTTGGTGGACAGTTCCTTTCTCAGCTAGATAATTTCCAACAGTAGAATTGGAGAGAATTGTAGATTATTAGTTCAAAGAACTTAGATGTTGGTCTGAAACCATGGAATGAAAGTTTTTGAACATGGATCCAGTTTCAAATTTTTCTTTCATGAGATACACTCACATAACCTTTGTAAGTTTGTATGATCATCCACAAATATGATAAATCACCTAGTTTCCAGAATGATTTTGATTTGGGATGGACCTCAAATATCACTATGAATGACCGAAAAAGGATGAGAAGTTTGATATGTGTGTGCAAGGAAGGAATTTCTTGTGTGCTTTGCAAGTTCCAAAATCTCAAAATGGAACTAACTTGGATTTTTTTTTATAAATAGGGAAGGAAACAATTTTGCAAGGTACATAAACTAGCGTGCCTCATTTGAAATGCCATATCACATTATTATCATAGTTTTGAACAAAAACATAGTGCCTATTTAGTATTATTGGCGTAGAAGCACAATGAGCTTTTCTGGGATTGATTTCTAAGAGTTCCATGCATTTGAAAGAGATAAAGACCTACACACTCCTTAGTATTGCCATTCATCTTCCCCCAGTCCTAGCCCTAAAATAGGTAGTGAGTATGGGAAAATTTAGCAACACATTTGAGGACTTTGGTGAGTTTACTAATGGATAGTAAGTTGCATGATAAATTAGGAACAAAAAGGACGGATTCAAGAGTTATCTTTTGAGATACAATGACAATATCAATGCCGTTAATAGTGAACAAGGATTCATATGCAATACGTAATTTATAATTTCCAGAGCGTGGTAGCTAAGAATAAAATAGAGAGGCATCATTAGTCATGTGATCCATGGCACCTAAGTCAATCATCCATGAATTGTTTTTCTTAATCATGTTGTTAAAAGCACTTGGGAAGAGATATCTTTTTGAGCTAGAAACCTAGAACCACTAGTAGAGGAGCCGACTTGGTTGATCATTATTTGGAGAAGATCCAATTGTTCATTGCTGAAGGGAATGCCTTCAATGGTAGGGTCATTATTAGTAATAGATTAGAATTTGGTTTATTTAGTTTCTAGTTAGCAGGTTTACCATGAATTTTCTAGCATGTCTCCTTTGTATGTTTAGGACAACGGCAATGATCACACCAGGGTTTTCCTTTATGAGGACAATTATTACCTTCCTAATTTTGCGTTCTATAAGCTACAAGGACAAAGCTTTCTGTTGAGATTATGATTCCTTGATTTTTAATCATGATTTTCCTTCTACTCTCCTCTTTTCTGACCTCTAAGAAACCATTTGATAAAACAGGCAAGGGCTTGGATCCAAGAATTCTTCCTTTTATTTTATCAAGATCTTTGTTGAGACCTAGCAAAAACTTAAATATCCTTTCCTTTCTCCATAATTTTATCATATTTCTTTTATCTTAGTAAAAATCCAAAGAGATATTTTCAAACATATCCTGTTGATGCCAATAACGAGTAAGAACATTATAGTACTAGAGGTTTCACATTGTTGAAGACAAGGAAGAATACCTTTAATTTTGAAGAGTTCAAAAGTGCTCTTTTAGTAAATAAAAGCGCTTTTTTATTGGAAAAAAACTTAAACAAACCGACCCATTTTCATTGTCAGAGTATATTTATTTGACATTATCCCAGATTTTCTTTGCTGTAGAGTTCAATATGAAGTTTTGACCAATTTTGAGGTTCATGGTGTTAATCAACTGGGCATATTTATACCTGGGATCAGTTTTGGGTGGAGATTCAACAACTCTAATGAAATAGTCATCTTTTCCTTTGCCACAAATGAACATAAGGATCACTTGAGGAAGATAATTTGGCCGATTGAGCTTGTGTCCAGTAATGGGGATGAGGGAACTATATGAGAATCCATGGGCATTGGACAAAACATCCTCTGCAGGAGAGGTCAAGATGGAAGAATTGCTATTAGAAAGCCAGAGTAGGGTACTAAAGATAAAACTTTGTGAATTTTTTGAGAAGAAGCTCTAAAACCATAAAGAATCAAATAATGAAATTCCTTAATTCTAATATATATATATATATATATATATATATATATATATATATATATATAGAGAGAGAGAGAGAGAGAGAGAGAGAGATTGAGAGACAAATAGAATCTTCCAAGATTTTAGAACCCAAACTAAGCATCACAAAATCAAGAATAGAATTATAATCTTTCTAATTACGAGGCAAAAAAAACTAAGAACTAATTACAATAAATATACAACTATATAGGAACTACTTTAAAAAGGAAAACAAATAAAATATAATCAGCTAATTAATGTCAGATTGCCCTACTAGGATTCCCTTTATTTCTTCAAGTTCAATCCATTTGCATCACATGGCTATTCAGTTTATGTGTTGTTTGTGATAGTGACTCATAACTTACCTTAGTTAATGTGCATGAGACAAGAAGTAATTTTCTATCAATACTTATGCCTAGCCAAATGATTATGCATTAACTTAGGACTCATTGCTTAATCAAAATTTCCAAATGATGAATGCACTAACATGGAACATCAATGACTTCCTAGCATATGACATGTTGTCAAGATGGCATACATTAAGAAAACATGGTTTTCTCATTTGCATGGAAAATTCAAATGCCTTCTCTCTTTTGAGTGATAGGAAAATATATTATTTTTATTATCATTGCCAATATGTGAGTCAGTCAAAAGCTTGAAGATATGAAGAATGTGACCATGGTTGAAATGAAGAATAATGATTATCATTTTTTATGTATCAACTTTTTTCACTTGCCTTTATTACCCTTATCTTAACTAGAGAGATATTTAAATGGTAAATTTATTGTGGTTCTTGCTCTTGAAGAGTTGCTTTCATCTCAAGTCTCTAACGATATTACAATAGGTGATCGAAGTACTATCACAAAAACCTTAGAAGTTTATATTACTTAGTCAAGGTTAACGATAACTTCCATCTTGTTTTTATGGATTTCCTCACTTACATTATCACGATGTATCCTTTCTTTTGCACATTATTAGAAATGAGGAAGTGTGTGAAGCTCTTCAATCAATGCGATTGTACAAATTGCCAAGCCTAGATAGTTTTCAAGAGATCTTTTAAAAAAAAATTATTAGGATATAGTAGGGAACTCTTGTTAATTTCATTTGATTAAATATGCATTTATTTAAGGATGAATTTCACAAGAGATTGGTGAAACTCTCTTAGTTCTTGTTCTTATGGTGGAAGCTCCTCAAGTGATTACTAATTTTAGACCAACTAGTCTCTACAATGTTATTTTAAAGGTCATTATAGAGGTACTAGCTAATACGATTAGGCCCTTTCTTGGCAAAATTATTACCCAATGTAGAATAGTTTTCTTCCTAGTTATATCACTACTAATAATATTTTTCTTTATCAAAATTTCTATGAGTAAATAAGGAGCTATGACCTTTAATTGACTTGAAAAAAATCTTAAAATAGATATATTGGAATTTTCTTTCTTGAGTTTATAATCTCTTTGGTTTCCCTAATAAATATGTTAATTTGATTCTCATTTGTGTTTGTAGAACTAAATTTACTATCTTATTGAATAGAGAGAAGCTCAAACTTTTGCCCCCAAGAAAAGATTGCATAAAAGGGATCTTTGATCTCCTTTATTATTTGTATGGAATTCCTTACATTAGTCATTCAATTTAAGGAAATTAGATTGGAAGGAATATGTGCCAATCAAGATTGCCCCTGAGGCCCACCTTACTAATGATTTCTATTCTTTTTTCAAGGCATTATAGCATATGAAAGAGTTACTACGGAAACATGACATAATTTTTATACTTTTTTAGGATTGAAAGTAAATGTCACAAAGTCTTAATTAGGCCCTTATTTCTTGAGTTCCTTATGAAACTATCTTATATAATTAAGTTCATAAGTAATTAATAATATTTTCTTTATGAATTAATGGGATTTGATAAAGAGAACAACTACTAACTTCTAGCTTATTATTCAAAAACTAGAATATAAATTTTTACTTGGAAGGCCATGCTTTTTAACTTGATAGGACATGTTTCTTTAGCCCAGCCAATGAATAAGGTAACTCTAGTTTATTTAATGCAGTCCTCTCTACTCCTAATAAAAGTGTATGACAAGATTGACATGATTGTGTGAAGTTCTATATGGGAATCACACCAAACCTCTCGTGGACTTTATTTGATTAATCGGGACATAATCAATCATTAAGGAAAGTAACATGGCCCTCTTATGCAAGTTGAAACAAAGCTTAGTTATAAAAGAATGTAAGCCTTGGATTGTATAGGTTGGTCTCAAGACCTTGGGCCCAAAGCTAGTGACTCAACCTGATAAACAGATCACCTGACTTACTTACCACACTCGTGACTTTATGTTCCACCTTTGATATTGATAAGGGAATCTTAGCTTGAAATGGAGACCTAGATGAACTGAGATCATCTCCCTCTTTCCCTTATCCACGATTACTCTTATCACTTAAGGAAAGATGAATCCCAAAATGTTGATGAGAAGACTTCTGATCACCTCAAGCAACCAAACTTCCTTACGTGAACAAGATGGTATTCTCTTGCATTTGAGGAAAGGCTAGTTGGTTTGTTACCTTTTGGTTTAACTAGTGGATTGATCTTTTTCTTGTTGATTTAGTGATTTTTATTCACCTTATGGATAAGCAATTTATAATGGATGATATTATAAAAGGAGGTTAGTGGAATTTGAAAAATTTTGCAAACCACTCTTCCTAATAGTTTAAGTTTACTTGTTCGAGCTATCTCCCCTCCCCCCCCCAAGATGGTTGACTACAATGTTGAACTTTATTGGGGTACCTTCAAATAGTACTTTTTAAGAGAAGCCTACCATTGACATGCTCATAAACATTTGATGAGTAATGATAACTATAACTTGATGTAGCAATTTTCTGCTCTGCAACATGATCTATTTTGATTTTGTTTGCTCAATAAACGAGCAACTTATGATTTAATTAAGAAGCTAGTGTTGTACTATGAGTTCTTTTTGCACATTGTGTAGGAATGAGCCTAAGATCATACTATAATTGTTGATGTTAGATAATGCAACTCTAAAACACCAAGCCTTCTGCATGAAACATATGCAAGATTGGTTTCCCAAAAATAAAAAAAACTACAAACTTCGTAATACTTAAAATGATACTATATTTTGTTGTTCGATTAAAGCTCATTGGACTTCTCTTAAAGATGTCTCTCAATATCAACATGTGTGTGCTAGTGGTTTTCATTAGCATAGGACTCATACTCAGCCTTCTTACTGAGAGAAAATAAAGAAGTTAGAGTAAAGAATAAAGAGAGAGTGTGAAGGTGTTGGCTATGATTTTTAAGATGAAAATGTACTACTACTAACTTTCATTTACTTCAAATGTATAAGCTCGAGTTAGTATATTCAATACTAAACTTAGCACAACTTTTCCACAAAATAAGGATCATTATTAATATCTTACAATCCAGCTTTGCTACTAAGGCTACCATAAGTCTAATGCCTTGCTATAGAAGCAAAGGTGTATAAGAAATCTTCACTAGTTTCCTGCAAATAACATTTTACAAGTCTAGCTTTAAGTTTGTTTATGGACCCATTAGGATTGAGTTTGGTTTGGTAAACCACTTAACTCTAATAACTTATTGATTGCATGGTCTCTTGACAAGTTTCAAGGTTCCATTCTTCTCAATTGTGTTCATCTTCTCTAGCTTTAAAACTTTCCATCCAGTTTTGCATACTATCTTCGCATAACTTGTAGTTTCAGTTAAGTTACATTGCACATTTCATAAATTTCATCAAGAGATTTTACTGCTCTTATTGGAACATCTTCATAATTTTCATTGGTGCTCTCAGTCTCATTTTCATCTCAATTCCACTTTGCAAACTCAACAAATTTCATATTCCCATTGAGAATATATATTTTTTACTCCAAACTATAAATTATATAACTTTCGGTATTGTTGTTGTACCCAAAGAAAGTTCCAGGTTCAACCTTTTTCATCAAGCTTGCTCATTTTCTCTTCATGCACATTAGCATAACACATAAAAAATCGAATACTCTAAGATACTCAACATATGGTTTGGTTTCATACCATATTCATAAAGAGTTTTGTCTAAGTTTTGGTAGGCAACAAGTTCAACAAATACTGAGGTGTTGATAGCCTCAATCCAAAAATTCTTAGGCAAGTTGACTTTAAGTAAGAGACACATGGCCATCTCTATTACAAATCTATTTTCCTTTCACACCCTCCATTTTGTTAAGGAATAAATGGAACAATCAATTGATGTTGAATTCCTTCCTTTCCACAAAAATTGTTGAATTCTTTTTACACATTGCATTCTATTGCCAATCTTGAATTTGGGAGCTTAATTGTTTCTCTACCAAGGCTTTAAACTTATTAAATTAAGCAAAAGCCTCATATTTCTATTTTAAAAAACTCACTTAACATCTTGGAGAAGTGATCAATTAATAGAAGAAAAATGTGCTAACATTTAAGGAGAAAGCACTCATTGGGTCGTAAATGTCAGAGTGTATTGTTATTTGGAAATGGTAGGTTAGTTCGTTTTTCATATTAACAAGTATCACAGACTTTCAACTTATCATCTGTAGTAGACAAATCTTGAACTAATTTATTTTGTAACAATATTTCCATATTCAAAAACTGAAATGTCCAAGTCTTCATGCCACAAAAACTACTTATCAAGAATACTTGGATACACATGCACAATTTTGTTACCAATCTATTTGAAAGTTTTTCCAATCTAAGCAGTGTAGGAACTTAGCCAAAAAAGTAGCATATTGATAGGATATTAGTAAATATTATATAGCCTCTAGTTGGACTAACTCGAATGGTGGCCCAGTCTTGTCCTCAAAATGCATTTGGTCTAATTTTTTGAATCCATTCGCAGCCCAGTTCTTCACTGAACCTAATTAGCCTTACAGGCTCGTCCAATCAGCTTGGACTAGGTTGAGTGGGGGACTAGTACACCCCTTAATGTACCTATCATTTTCCTAATATTTGTGCTTAGATAAGTCAATTTTAGATTGTAATTGATTTAAAGCCATCATTTAAAATCCTTTAGCAAGAATTTCAACATTTGAATAAACACTTGATGAACAAAATTTAAAATTAAAGAAGACTTTTAGCAATAATTTTATAGCTTACAAGATGAAATTCAAATTACTCCTCTTGAGACAATACTTCAAAATTCCATGTAATTATAAATATGTATGTCCCTCTCAATATTTTCTCACTTCCTACTCACCAATCATGTGAAGTTGGCAAAAGCACAAGAAATGGGGTGAATTGTACTCCTTGAATTTTAGATTTTTCTGCAAACATAATCGTTTTTCTCAAACTTTTCTTAAGTATGAATACTTAGAGTTAATAAAGTTCAGAGATAATACAGGTTAAAGTTGAGAAGGTTTAACTTTCTCAACCATATCAAATAGTGTCAGATGCATAATAATGATGCAGATCAGTGCTAGATATCTTTCAAAACAAGTTTTGAAACATATGAAATAAATGTAACACTTCAAAAATGATGTTGATCTGATTTAACTAGCAGAAGCTTAAGTTTCAAACGCTTAAGTTAGTTGAATTGATTTTAAAGAAAGATATGAACATTAACTTAAGCAAAATCACATAGTTAACTTGAAAAAAGCTCAAAACTGAAACTAAAGTAAAAGATGAGGGAGAAGTGAACTTAACACAGAGATTTATACTAGTTCACCATAAACCACACAGGCTACATCCAGTCCCCAGTTGCTTACTAAGATTTTTCACTAAAAACTGAGTATTCTTTTACCCGCAGCCTCTCTAGGCTTTGACATGAGTATTCTTTCTTCAAAAATAATCTCTCCATGCTAGAAACTGAGTAGTTTTTTTTTCTACACTAGCCTCTCTAAACTAGACAGTACCTGTAGTGACTAGCACAACTCGCTAACTCAGTTTTGATATCACAAGATCAGGTATTACAATAAGTATTTTGTAATGGGTTACTCTAAAAAACACTCAAGGAGTGAATTTACACAAGTTACAAAGCAATACAAACACCTACAATAGAATTTTGGCTAAGATAAGCTCAAGTAAGTAGGTACAAAATAGATGAAAAGAGTGGTCTTTGAGGTTCACTGCATTCTTTTCTTAGTTTTGGCTTGTGAATCTTCTAACCTCTTAATTTTTTAGTTGAGGTCTTTATATAATCTTAAAAAATTGCTGTTGGAGCCTTGGACTAGTCTATTAGTCTCTGGACAATCAATAGTCATTACAACAGTTACATTTAGATGACTCAGCATGCAGGTACACTCTGTCCGTTAGAAACTTGTGAAAGTTCAGCGTGATTCTTCTCAACTCGAACTTTCTTAATTTTTTCAACTAACTTTCTCAAGTCTTGACTTTTCTTAGTTTGATTTCTTCTTACTTGAATGATGTTATGTTGTCATAACTTGAAAGGAAATCTTGCTCTTGAACATCTTTCATACTTCTATTCTTGTTTTTATGAGATCTTCAAGGTTCATCAAATCTAGCCATGGCCTTTCTCAAGTTCTGGATGCTGACATTTTTTCATCAATTTTCTCAAGTCTTCCTTGACTTTTTTTACTTACTTTTAGTGATTCTCCAGCCATCCAATGATCTTTCTCATCTACATTCTTAAGGTTTGTATACTAAGGTTTAAAGGAAAATCTCACAAAAATACGTTAATCCACTTCAAAAGTGCTATTGTAATAATTAACATTTCAATCATAATTTGTTAATCATCAAAATCAAATAGAAAGAATTTACTTGAGCGGGCTTTGGAGCTTATAATCTCCCTTATATCATACTTCAAACTTCAGAGACTAGTCCATCAATCTCCTTTCGATTCAACCCTATGGTAGCTCCTCCATGAAGATGAAAGTGCAAAATGTGAGTAGTGAGCTCAATTAAGGCAATTCATCTTGTGAGGATCCCTTGTTTAAGAGATTTAACTCCAGTAAGAATTTCTTTGGTAAGCCCTTGGTTTATAGGGAAAAGATGATCAGGAAGTTGAGGAACTAGATGAGGAGCCAAACTTTGAAGGTAAAGGTGAGTCAAATGGTCTCGATCAAGCTCTTGAGAATGTTGTTTCAATGCAAGTGTGTCACTATGGACAACCTTGAAATGCTAACGACCTTTGCCTAAAGATCACAAAGCTTTTCTCGCTGTTTAGGACATCACCAAAGTTCTTCAGCATATACTTCTCTCACATGCTATAGGCATGAGTCGTCAACCCCTCACTCTACCAATGCCAACCAACATTTCAATTATTTGTTAATGCTATATTTGGATGGAAGGTAAGGAGGGGGAAAAGAGGAGAAAAGTGACCCTTGATCCCCTTGATCTCCATCAAATTAAAGAAAAATGATTTATTTTAAATTAAATAATAAAAATAATTCTCATTATTCATGCTTTATTCTTAACTCCCAAACAAGAAAAAGGGACAATGGACGGTAATTTCATCTCCATTACTCTCCTTTTCTTCCCTTTTCATTCATTTTCATCCTTTAGACACCATCAAACATAACATAAGCGTTTCAATTGATTTTCCATCACACGTTGTTATAAACTTAAATCTATTATATTTATTTGATGGGAGTACATTTAATGTTACATGGCAATCCTTGCTTTTAATTCATTGCTAATTATTCCTACTTACAATTTGTTTTCAGTGTTCCTTCCTCTGACTTGCAATTCTTTATTTTTCATTTTATTCTTTCATTTAACATAAAGAATTTGATCCTATCATGAGTACCGCTAATCTGCTAAGCAAATACATCGTGTCTCTGGCTTGCCTTATCTATACGTGTTAGTTGCCGAAATTTAGGTACGATACAATTTGGTGCTCTCAATTACAATTAATTTGTTGTAAAAAAAAGATTATAATTAGTTTTGTGTCAAAAGGATATTCGCTAACTGTGGTGGAAATCAAGTGTAGGTTGAAGATTCAATTGATATATTGGGTTTCATGCAATAAGTAATTTAACAATATTAATTATTAAAAGAAGTAGCAATTAAGTAATTCCAATTCTATGAAAAAAAAAATGTTTGCTAGCAA
This sequence comes from Castanospermum australe, assembly GCA_019955255.1. NCBI lineage: Eukaryota > Viridiplantae > Streptophyta > Magnoliopsida > Fabales > Fabaceae > Castanospermum > Castanospermum australe. The sequence continues at coordinate 110,211 of NSJW01000041.1, forward strand.
TTTCGATTTTAGAACATTATTTTATTTTGGAAAATTTTATTGATAATTTATAATATCTTGATAGTTTGAGCAATTTGAAATATCATTGTTGAAAAAATTAATTAAATGTTTTTTTATAAAAAATGATAAATTATTGCATTACGATTTATATTTGCAGTTATTTATCTATTTATATATTTTTTTATTTAATATAAATACATAAAATAAAATTATGACCAGCTTGCTTTTTTACTTTTTAAATTTTTATAAAAAATATTCTAAAAGAATAAAAGAACAATAAAAACAAATTAAAACCGAAAATGAAAAATAAAAAATGTGCTGTGAATTTCACATGAGTCATAAACTAGTACTTTTTAAAATTCTGTTATTGGAATATCTGTCTTTTAAATCCTTTGATTCAATTTTTTTTAAAGTTTAAAAATATTTTATGCAAACACACCTAAAATTTATTACAAGTTTTCTTAACTACGGAAGATTTGTTTTTTTCTTAGTTTAGGAAAAGTAAGTTTATAGTAACTAGAGATAGTAATTGTATTTATGAATTTATGACTAATCTAATTTATTTATATTTAAATTTAATATAATTCGTCTCAATATATATATATATATATATATATATATAATTTAGAAAATAAAATATATTTTGATACAAGAAGAGTCTAAATGTCTTTAAGTAAGGATGAATGGATTGAATATACATCTATTAATTAATAAATAAATTTGATATTTATCTATTAAAATAAGTCACGGATGCATTGAATGATGTTAAAAAATTTTAATAAATCATAAATAAATTATTATACTTTTTATCTATTTATTAATGATCTAATTCAAAATTCGTTTAATTTATCTATTTGTCACCCATAATGACAAGACAAAGTTGACATGGCAGCTGAACCGATTCAACCGCAAACTGATCCACTGACCAGTTCGATCAGGTCTTCAGAACCGCTGTGTAGCTAAACCGGTGTTGGCTCCCTAAACCGGTCAACCGTGTGTGAACCACCACAATTTGGCAGCTTTGACCGAGTCATGGGATTAACACTTGAATCTCATTCTAAAGCTTAAATATGCTAATGTTGGGATTTGAGCCTAGGTTCAAACGTTGGCAAGCATGCGGGATTACCACTAAGCCATGAGCATCTCTCAATAATCTGTCTCTTTTTTTTATATATACTAAAACAAGAGGTTAACATAAATCAAAACTATGCTTAACTTCTATTATCCTTTAAATGTTAACCTCATATTATATCTTAATACATACATTGAAGTTTATTTTTATTTTTTAAGCAATATATGTGTACACTTAAATTAAAAATTAAACAAATTATTAGTCTTAATAAATTTATATACGTCAGTATTTTATTAAACTTTTAAAAATATTTTAACATATTAAATATAAATAAGTATATTTAATATAAAATATATTTATCAAGATATTATAATTTTAAATTATATTTATATTAAAATTTTAATATATACAAATATAAATACATATTTAATAATATATTAGTTCGAATACGGTTCAAGCATTATAATTAAACTATTAAATCGTAAATTAATTTTTTTATTGATTTAGTGATCAATTCAGTTTTCAGAACCTTATTAAAAAGTAACATGATTTCACACTTTCATTTAATAAATAAAAATCAAACTAATAAAATTAATTAGAATTAAAAAGTCAATTCCACCGGTAAAATAGATGTACCACCTCTTAATAGAATTACCCTTTTTAAAATAACAGATAAACAATGTCTTCATTGATGGTTTTTGGGTTCGTTTTACAACAATTATTACTGAAATTAAAAAAATAGAAAATTAAAATCTACCTTAACTTGGAGCAAAAGAAAATAATTTTTGAGTAAAGAATAGCTGGATTAGCATCAACCCTCAGCAATCAACATCCCATCCAAAAATCCAAATTAGTTATTATAAAAAAAAATGCAAATTAGGAAAAGACAGCAATCGACGGTCACAAAAGGCTCAAGCCCGGTTCATTTCCAGATCGAACGGTCAGGATCTTTTCTTTTTTATTTTTTTTCCCTAGAAACCTCTCCGAAAAGAAAGCTGAAATTAGGGTTTCAGCTATTTATTGGCCAGAGGCTCCACCATCTGGGCTTCACTGAGCAGCACTTAGCTTCTTCTTCTTCTTCGTTCTTCCATTTTCCCTGAAGATTCAAATCCCCATTTCCTGTGAGCAAGCCATGGCTAAGGGTCCTGGTCTCTACTCTGACATTGGCAAGAAAGCTAGAGGTACTCTCTCTCTCTCTCTCTCTCTCTCTCTATCTGGATTTGTAGCCATGGTTGTGGTTTGAAATTGTCATGGCTCTTTCTCTGTCAAATTTATGGTGTTTGATGAACGTGGACGGGGTTTTTCTTTGCTAGATCTCCTATTCAAGGACTACCACAGCGACCAGAAGTTCACTATCACCACCTACTCACCCACTGGAGTTGTGAGTTTTTTTTTTCTTTTTTTTTTCAATTTTTGTTAATTCGGAGATCTAGTTGAACTGGGTTATGGGAGAATATGCATGGCATGGTATTCTATTTGCTATTGGGTTTGTTATTGGATATTCTGTCTCGCATGCGTGAGTAATGTTGGTAAATCAAGGAGCTAATCGAAGTAAGTAGGATGGTTATGTAGGAATATTTGTGTGCTCCCTATATATCTTTACTGTAAGAAAGCTATGTTATCCATTTTTTATTTAAACTTTATATTGGTACGCATTATGATAGCAATATTATATATGTCCTGGGTCTTCATTCATCTGCGATTTGGGTGGGACCTGCCTAATTAATCTGTGTTTCTCGCCGTCTCTTCTTTATTTTTCAATCTATTTAATTTAAAGAATTTTGGCATCCTGTTAAGTCTCTTATGCCTTGGTTATTGGTTTGTTGTGGGTTTTAACTCATCGTTTTGTTTGCTGTCATTTTTAACTTGCTTCATTAACTGATTGGATGTTATTATTCCATTTGCTTCATTTTCATTAACTGTTCTTGCAGTTGTATGACAGGGTTAATCTACATGCAGTACAATTGAATTTGCAACTTTATATAACATACTAACAACTAAACGCTGTCTCATTGGCTAACGGTTTTAAGAATTGAATTTGCCTATTTTTACACTTTGTATAAATGCACAGCATCTGATTGTGTAGACTATTTAATATGGGGAGCTGCTATAGAACCTGGGTACGGTACCCTTAATCAATTGCCAAACATTCATTAGTTGCTTCACCAAGTTTAACTAGCAACCAATTAAGTGTCTAACAACAATTCAAGGTCACATTTCCCACGAGAAAAACTTTGGTACGAAGTGATCCCCTTTAATATGTCAATATTTAGTATGAAAATTGTACATGAATAGTAAAAAAAAATAGGGTAACTCATGATACAAACTTGGTAATGTGGATACCTAGTTTGAAGTGGATGGAAGTCGATGCAAAGTACTTTTAAATTGCGGTTGTGGATGCGGTTACGCTGCGATTGTAGAAATTGTGAAAAAATGCTGTTGATGTGGCTGCAATTGCACTTGCGTTGAGGTTGTGGAGATTCCTGCAACAGCAACTGCAGTCACATACTACAATTTCAAACAATGACTATGTCAGTAGCAGTTAAATGCTTTAAAGTGATCCTTACTACGGAACCCATCCAATAAATTTTTAACATCCATGGATATTTTCAGTATCCTATTAACCTGTTTAGCAATTTATGACTTATGCCTATGTCTGCCGCTGCAGACTATAACATCATCAGGAACCAGGAAAGGTGAACTGTTTGTGGCTGATGTTAACACCCAGTTGAAGAACCAAAACGTCACCACCGATGTCAAAGTAGACACAGATTCTAATGTAAGTTCGGCATTCTTGTTTGGATATTCACTCTTCTTTGTCCTTACATTTGCCTGAGATCTATACTGCCTGGTTTCTGTTTTATGTGTCTTGTACAAAATTATAAGTTTATAACACCAATTTTTGTGATTGATCTTTGTTTTACTACCCTTGGAATTCCAAAAGATTCAATATATTGGTTTATCTTATTTTAGGGTAGCATGTAAAATGGTCTATCCAACATTGACTGGTTTTTCAGGGAACACGCTTTCGATTTCTAATTGTTTGAATTCACACCTTCTCAACGTTTAGATCAGTCTAGTCAAGCCCTTCTAACTATATTTGTTAGTAATTTAATCTAAAATGGCCATATGACATGCACAAGGTTGAATGAAAATACTATCTAATTTGACAACATCAACTTATGGGTAGTCCAAATTAATTATTGAAAGTAGAAAATTTAAAAACAAATTCATAAATAGATGAAGAGTATATGGTTAAAAATTGTGAGATATAAGTTCAAAGGGGTCTGATCAAGAAAATTTGAAAATGGGGGCTGTGGTCACATGCAGGCTGAGGTTGAAGAGTGTTTCTACATGTTCCCTCTTATATTGTAAGTCTTTTTTGTGTGAAAATATCTTTAACATTCATTCAATATATAAGAGTTGTTTGTTCTTATTTTGATTTTAGTTTTTGTGAACAAAGATGGGTAACGAACTCTGGTGGTCCTGTACATGTGTGCTTATTTGATTAGTGAAATTCAGGATTTACTAAAATATCCAATACACATATGCTTATACATGATTCAGACTTAAAGCAATGGAGGAATGGAATATGGTAGCTGCTGTTAGAGGAATTTGATTTGTTCACTTCTAGCATCTTAACCTGTGTATTCTTTTCATTTAAAACCAGTCCCATGTCATTGGGCAATGTAAACCAAAGTCATATACTCACAGAAGTTAATATCAATTTGCCTTATTCTTAAGTTACTCTTACCTAATTTATGACTTCTACATTCCTATGATCATTTCACTAAAGTCAATTAATGCTTGTGCGTTCCAGCTTTTCACAACTATCACTGTTGATCAGCCTACTCCTGGTCTGAAGGCTATTTTTAGTTTCAGAGTTCCTGATCAAAGGTCTGGAAAGGTAAGATGGTCAACCATTTTGTATAAGTAGCTATGAACGAAATTCATGTGTCAGTAACATAAACTATGAAATTTGAGAAACCAACCTCATTGAAATTATATAAAGCCTTGCATCCTATTCTGTTAATGGCAGTAAGTTGTGTTGTCTGTTTTGTGGAACAGGTGGAACTTCAGTACTTGCATGACTATGCTGGAATAAGCACCAGTGTTGGGTTGACAGCAAACCCAGTTGTCAACTTCTCGGGTGTTATAGGAACTAATGTTCTTTCTCTTGGTACTGATCTTTCTTTTGACACCAAAAGTGGGGAGTTAACAAAATCCAATACTGGATTGAGCTTTACCAAAGATGACTTGATTGCCTCATTGACTCTGTGAGTAATTGTTGCCCTTCTCTGAGGGAGCGTTTCTAGTTGAGGTGTTGAGCTGTGCATTTATTTCACTCCAAGTTGAATGTTAGCCCTGTACATGTGGGAGCTATGGAATCTTTAAATTAATCTATTGTAAATAGATTGTTGAGCTTGTTTTGCTTACAAAAGCTAGGAGAAAAGTAATGTGTACTTTTTTTTTCAAGGCTCTAGAGTTTATTAGTGAACCTTGTGAGGTTCCATTATAGAAGTTCGTTCTTACCTTTTGTCCCTTTTTTTGTTTTAGAGACATTCTTTTTTACATATACTGTCTAAACTCTCCTCCCTAGGCCTGTGCTTGGACTGATTGATAGTACGAGCTTATACCTTTTGTGATATGATGAGTTCTTGTGTGCAGGAATGACAAAGGTGATGCTCTGAATGCTTCATATTATCATGTAGTCAACCCCTTGACCAACACAGCTGTTGGTGCTGAGGTGACTCACAGATTCTCAACCAATGAGAACACCCTCACGCTTGGCACCCAGCATGCATTGGATCCGTTGACCACATTGAAGGCTCGTGTCAACAACTTTGGCAAGGCAAGTGCTCTCATCCAGCACGAGTGGCGTCCCAAATCATTCTTTACCATTTCTGGGGAGGTAGACACCAAGGCCATTGAGAAGAGTGCCAAGATTGGATTGGGTTTGGCTCTCAAGCCCTAAGAATTTTGAGCCATCCTGGCAAGAGCATTGAGGTAGGCATTAGGAGGCATACAGTTGTTTGTCAGACTGAATTATTTTCTTGAAGTTGGTTCTCTTCTTGGACAAGAAGTGGTCACGGTGTTTTCTTTGCATTGAGCAATTCAACCTTGTAAAAATAAGTAGATGATTTTCTATAAACCAAATGTTACTCTTAAATCCCCACAACCTCTGCAAGCCTCTTTTGTTGACCTGAGGATTGATACTCATTATTGAGGTTTTGACTTGCGAAATTTTATATCTTCTGATCTGATGGTTGCTTACATTCCCCTTCCATTCCAGTGTCCTTTTCATCAGGTCTTGCATGTGATGGCTGTTAAATATTTGCTTGTTCTTGCTTCCATTTTTCTTCATTATAGTCAGTTGTTATTATTATCTTGGTTAATCTAAGTTGGTGCTGGGGTTAGATCATCTTCTATATGTTTTGTTCGTGCCGTACTGCCTTCCACCCCGTTCTCTTCGTTGGTTTATATCTTTTGGTAAGACAAAAAGTAATTTTAAAAATAATTTAATATTAAAATAAATGTTAAGAGTGTAAATTATATTATATTTTATTTTTTTCATTTAGACGTCTAAATATAGACACACTAATTATACATCGACATAACGGCATTATTTGTTTTTTTGGGGGTCAACTTACACGGCATTATCTGAGAAGCACAAGGACTCATGGTTTTAGGTTGCACCACACAGACTGCTGTGTAAAGCGTTTCTCTTGTTGCCGATGTCTTCATGGCAAGCATAACTACCTCCCACGTTATTCTGGTCTTCGTTTGACCGCTTCATGGATTATTCTTTGAGCTAGAGAAGTAGATGTTGGCTTACATTTGGGTGTTGTTGTTATTGTATTCTAGCTTTTTTTTGGCAAGGGCATTATTAGTATGGTAGGTGACTTGTCATATATTTATTGATTATTTTTTATAATAAATGTTTGAAGTTTATTAAATAAAATTAATAATAATTAAATATTTGATAAATTATATAAAATACATTTATTCTTTAAAAAAAAGAATTTAGTTTTTTTAAAGTGTGATCTTACATTTTAAATAATAAAATAAGAAGTATAATTATTGATGAGAAAATTAATAATTAAAATTATAATAAAATATATGCACATGTATAATAATCTACTTAAAATTTATTTATTTAATTTTTTTTATAAATAATTAATACTCTTTACTTTTAAAATAAGATCCTTTTAAAAAATAAATACAAGACTAAGTTTCTCATTATCTCATCATCTAGACTTCGGGCTATCCACAAGTAACTTCGATAGAGAAGCGGAGAGATGAAATTCATCTAAAGTTAAGCAGAAACTACTGAAATTAGTTTCAAAAATCTAGATTAAAATTACTTCCGTTTGGATTATCTTTCAAATTACAGTTCAGTAGAATTTCTTCAAATTCCGGAAGCTGGCATAGATTTGCATTTTGGATAACTAGTGACTTTTTACAAATATCTTTGCCCGTTTGATTGATTATAACCTATTTTAAAAATTAACCATATTTTTTATAAATAAATAAAAGCCAAACATTTATTCCTTTTTTTTAATTTCAATAGATGATATGACTTATGGCTGCTGTAAAAATTACATATGAAAGTTTGTTGCGCACCTTAAAAAATATAAGAATTTAATTATGATCGTAGAAGTTTTTTAATGATAAAATGAACTAAAAGTGAAGGAGACACTTGTTGGGAGAGTTTTCTAGCACTTACAACGTCTGAGAAATTAGTCTCATAACAATGTTTATAGAAAATACACTGATCAAAGACCAAAATAATGAATTAAAATTAAATTCAAAAAATAATAACTTAGTTATACATTTAATTAAAAAAACAAATAAAAGATCAAATTTAAAATGGAAAGGTCGAAACATAAAATGCAAATTTCCATTTCATAATTATATCCTCTAATCATGGCAACATATCTCTCCATTTTTTATATGAAATGTATCGTAATCTTTTTATCAAACAAGAAATTATCCAAACTTAATTGAGTATTACCTTTTCAAGTTTATTTGTAAAAGGTTAAAATGCAAATTGCTTTTTTAAAATTTTAATATTTTAGCAAATTATTCTTTATGGATTAAGTTTTGATTATTAGCCCATTTAAGAATTAACCTATTTTAAAAATTAACCAAATTTTTAAAAATAAATAAAAGCCAAACATTTATTCAATTGCTTTTTTTTTTTAATTTCAATTAGATGTTATCACTTACCGTGCTGTGAAAAGGGCATATGAAAGTTTGTTGTGCCCCTTAAAAAAAATAAAAATTTAATTATGGTCTACAATCAACGTAGAAGTTTCTTGATGATAGAATGAATTAAAATTAATTCCAAAAGTTAATAACTTAGTTACACATTTAATTAAGAAAACAAATAAAAGAACAAATTTAAAATAAAAAGGTCGAAACCTAAAAGACAAATATCCATTTCTTGATTATATTCTCTAATCGTGGCAACATATCTCTCCATTTTTTATATGAAATGTATCGTAATTTTTTATCAAACAAGAAATTAAATCCAAACTTAATTGAGTATTACCCTTTCAAGTGTATTTATAAAAGGTTAAAATGTATATTGCTTTTTCAAATTTTGATATTTTGTTAGCAAACTATTCTTTATGGATTAAGTTTTGATTATTAACCCTTTTAAATTTTAATATTTGATAAATAAAATTATCGAGATTATTTGTCAATAGAACAATATGAAGGGAGTAATTTTATCTTTTAACCTTGATAAAATAAAAATTATATTAACAACTTTTGAAATAGTTAATGATACTAACACATGCATGCTTCGATAGCTATTACAAGGTAATTGATATCACAAAAATTAAAATACTAAAATTGGAAATTTATTTGTTCTTTCAGATAAAATGTAACTTTATTTTATCAATTTAACACATATAATTAAAATGTATATGTTATAACTAAACGTGCAAGGAAATAAGGAGGAGTGAAATAAACACATATTAATTTACAAATTTAATGTGGTTTAACTTATAAATAAACTATAGGCCTACATCCACAATCTAATCGGAGAAAATTTACTATGATCAATGAAGATTAGAAAGAGTAATAGCCTAACACTCAAACCTGAATGGCAATACACTAAAACACTCATTGTGAAAGATATTAGCAACACTCTCTTAACCTAACTATTGGATAACATTCTAGTCACATATAATTTCTGCCTCTACCACATAACCTCCTTAAAAATTCTTTGTCGGGTCGGCCAATAAGCTTTTTGGGTCGGGTCACATGTTACGTAAAGTCAAAAACTAATTACCAATCACTTATGACAATTCTTTACCTTGATTTGTATTCTTCTCATCATCGACAATCAACTTAACACTCAAGCCATTAGCCCTTGAAGGGAACTACCGGGTACTAAAAATTTTAACCAAATTCAAGCCATGCCCAAACTTGTTAATAGGAACAACTTTAGTCATTATATTTCTTGGGTTCACGAGTAGAAATTTTCTGTGCAACTATAGTCCCTTTTGACACTATCCTAGATGAATTGATATCTAACATCAATGTGCTTGGTTCTCTCATGCCACATCTAATTCTTTGTCAAATGTATAGCACTTTGCTTATCACAAAAGATTGTTGGTCTTTTTCTGTAACAAGTAACAACCCAAAACCCCTCATTAGTCCATGCAACCACATAACTTTCGTTCGCTGTCTCTTAGGGCCATATTCTAAGCCTTTGTGGTAGACAATATAATTGTGACTTGCAAGGTTGCCTTCTAACTAACTAACAACATGCTCTTAGCAACAATGAGCATGTCAGCAGCGTGCAGCAACAAAAACATAAAGGATCTATTTACAAGTTTCTGCCAATACACAAAACTGTTGTAAGAGCTACGACTGTTTCCAGATGTTATCAATCATACATGTATCAAACCGTTTATACCACTACCTATATAGGAGACTTCTTTAAATCATACAATGATTTCTTAAGCAAACAAATATGATCATTCATCTATACTTTGAATGACAAGCCCCTCTTACTAACTCATGCTCCTCTAGCTAACAATTTAAGAATTGTGTATTCACATCCAACTGCTCAAGGTCAAGATCATGAAGAGCAATTATAGATAGTAAGACTCTGATAGAACTATGTTTCACAACTGTAATACTTCATTAAAATAAACAACCTCCCTTTGTTATAGTCTTTAGCCACTAACTATCTCTTATATAGAGGTGCTTCTATCCTTGGGTGCCTTCTTTTCTCTTGAAAACCCATTTGCAGCCAACAGCTTCATGTCCTTTTGGCAACTTAACTAGTTGCCATGTTTGATTCTTGTGACGAAACTCAATCTCTTCACTATAGCACCAATCCAATTATATGCATGCGAACATGATATAGCTTCTCTATATGTACTTGGGTCATGCACATCCATTGTCTCTGCTATCGACAACATATATGTAATGAGGTTTGCATTCCCATATCTTTCAGGTGGCTAAACCAACCTTCTCAACATATCAGTTGTAACACATGTAAAACAACAATGATGTTGTTATTCTAGTGTATCATTTTAATCTACTCATCAAGATTTTACACCTAATCTTGATGTTTGGGTTCAAATGTTTTTTTAAAATGGAAATTCATCTATTGCTAATATCTTGAAATTCTTAAATAATTAAACTGATTATTTCAATTCATCCTTGCTAATGGTTTTTAAAATAGAATATTAAGACCTTGATTAAATTACCTCTGTGGCTGGTAAGGGAGTTCATGTTGGGTTGGGTTTGACCTAGCTTGGTCTCAACTTAATATTTTAATTGAACCAATTTTTTTTAGTCTAGTCCCAACTCTAGACTTGAGTAGATTTAATCATGTTCAAATTTATATGTGGTTCAACCAAGATTAGGTCAATCTGAAGTTTGAACATAATTTAAATTTTGACATGTACAACCAATAAATTAAGTTATAAAATTTTTAGTCTTCAGAAGTAAGAAGCTTATAAGGCATTTTTTTTTTCAATGTTTAAGTTCTAATATGGTAATATTTGTATTAATTTTAATAATAGATAGGCAATGATGTTTTTTCTTAAAAGAATTATGTAACCTAAGGTTGGGTTCAGCTAAGGGGCCAACCCAAGGGGTGGTCAATCCTGATCTAATTTTTTCCTAAAATCAAGTATTATCTGGCCCAATTAGCTTGAGAGGCTGGGTTATCGAATTGAGTCTTGAAATCAATTTCACAACATATATTCAATTTACTCTAGAATTTCTCCAAGTTAATGTTATTGGTGTTGACTACAAAGACTGCAAAACTGGCTGACAAAGCAGACACCAATCAACACAGACTCAATGTCTATAACAACACGTAGATAGACTAGATACATAAAACTAGGAAATGTTACATAGATTATTCTAAGCACCTGTTCTTCCTAAAGGGAAAACCATGACAAGTCATCCATGTTCATTGTTTAACAATCAGTCAATCAAGAAATGGTGATCATCGTTTCCAACGTAATAAATTTAAGGGTTTTGCCATAAGTAAAAAAGATTCAAATTAACACAGAAGATATAGGACAATTTCTATAAAGAATGTCCCCTATAGAATTGAAATAACTCAAAAGCAGATAAAGGAATTATTGGCAAAAGATTTTATTAGACCTAGTGTATCCTCCTGGGGAGCACCAACGCCTAGTGAAAAAGAAATATGAAAGTATGAGGTTGAGTTTATTCAGCTTAGACAGGATAGTATGACTATAGAACAATATGTAGCTAAATTTGAAGAACACTCAAAATTTTGCTCATATACGAAAAACAATCAAAATGATAGTTGGAAGGCAACTAAGTTTGAACGGGTTCTAAGGCTAGAAATCAAGGAAAAGGTTGGAACCTTACAAATAAAGAAGTGTCCTACCCTAGTAAATAAATTTAGGATAACAGAAAAAAATTTGCGAGAAATAGAATTTGAAAGAAAGAGACAAAATTATTTGAAAATAAAAAGAGAGAAAGAAATACAAAAGAGAAACACCTCCAGGCTGAATCAGGGAAGAGGGAACCAAGTCAGAGCTGAAAACTTTTCCATTGTCTGTGAACAGTGTGACAAGTCTTATGGTACCAGGCCCTGTCTCTATAGGCATAACGTGTACTTTAAATGTGGAAAGTCAGGACACATTGTCAGAAATTGTGTAAATGGCAAGGGAACAGAGTCAAGACTCCGACCACAAGCTAAAGGAAGAGTCTTTACTCTGAATGGAGAAGATGTAACTCACTCTGTAAGCTTGATACAAGGTACGTGTTTTATTAACAATGTTCTCTTATATGCATTATTTGATTCAACAGCAACTGACTCCTTTATATATAATGATTGTGTGAGGAAATTAAAACTGCCCATTTTTTCCTTACCTTTTGATCTAAATGTTTCAGTTCCCATAAGAAAAATAATGTCTACTTCACAAGCTTGTTTAAACCATTCCATACAAATAGAAAGAAAATCCTCAGTAATCACTCTTACTTGTTTACCTCTAGTTGAGATTGATGTCATAATTAAAACAAATTGGTTGGCTTTTGCGACCATAAGCATTCTGCCCTCCAATGCTTATACACGTGATCCATGGGAATAAGCAGTGTTTTTGTGGTGTCTAGACAAAACCCATTAAAATTTGATAGTAACATTGCTTTGGAGAAGTGTTAGCTGCTGTGGGTGTTGAGGCTAGACAACTTTGCTCAGACAAAAGGCAGTATAATGAGGCAGTCCAAGGTCCAAACAAATAGGTTATTTTTTAATTAAATAAAGACTGAAAAAAGGTTTTATTTTTATTTATTTTTACTTCATATTAAACTATTGACACATTTTTCAATTTTTTTAAAACAAGAAATTAAATATGACCAAGATAAAATTGGGTGATGACACTGTATATAATATTCTATTCCACATAATAATAACAAAAAGAATTATTGCTACTATCATCATCTAAAGAACCATCAGTTGTGTTGTCATTTGATACATAATCTAAATTTGTACATTACAAATAATACAAAAGAATTTTAATTTTAAATTCTCAACCAATGAAACATTAGTTATGTAAAGAATTTATTTTAATATGAAGTCTCACTTGCTTCATCTATATGATCATATATTACTTGTGTGTTTCCATTGAAGATCTCTTTCTTGTGGCCTGATATTTAGTTCTTTTTCTATATACAATCCATCACATGCAACAGATTGTATTATTCTCCTATATATTTTTACTTACTTTCTTTCCATCTCTTGCTGGACAACTAATATATATGAAATTATATATTGTTAGATGAAAAATATAATGTCTCTTGTCATGAGCATAATATATGTTTGCTGGAAACTCAAATATTTATAGGCATATATAAATTAACTTTATGTTCTTAACAGCATACCTTCTATTGAAGGAAATAAGAGAATTTGAACCAACATTTAACCATGATTGAATGCATTGCCAACAATATTTTAATTATTGACCCATAAAAATTGTCAACATAAGTCAAAAGTAATCGGAATAAAAAAGAAACATTAAAATACCAAAACACACTTTCAGCATCATATTTACTATAATCTGAGGGGGTTCTTTTTATCTTCATAATAACCTTTCTCATATCTCTTGAAGCTTTTTTCTCACACGAGAGACATTCACAAACTAAACCTTAAAAAAATGGTCATCAACACTATATAAAATCAAAGAAATTAGATACTTGCTTAAATCTTATTATTCTCCAATTGCAAACTCACCGTTAGACATGTATGGGCCAATAGTATTCTTTGGGTTTTGACATTCATTAAAATTTATATTTTAATTCCTTTCAATGTACGAAAGCTTAGGAGAATCTGGCAACATTCACAGAGATATAAACATCATAATCTCAAATACTACTTTACGAAAACAAAAAAAAAAAGAAAGAATATTGCAAACTCACCATTCAATATATTTGTGACATATCATTAAAAGAGCTTAAATATTACAACAATTACTTAAAAAGTTAATCTATTGCCTAGACATGATTGAGTATCAGTATAAAAAGTTTTATACTGATTGCAAACACCCCGTGTTACCCAAGAATCTAAAAAAATATTAAACTAAAAATTTTAAAAAAAAATAAAAAGAAAAATTATGAGTGAATAGAAAAGAAATTATAGATTTTTCTTAAATTAATTAAAAAAAGAAATAAATTTGAGCCCATGACCCAATGAAAAATTAAAAAAAAAAGAGCCCATAATCCCAAAAAAAAAAAGCACTTGCATCCGTTGAACCTTGGTCTACCAACTCTTTTGACCAACAGACCTCCAAGGCATTGCAGATGGAAGCCAAAAATGTGGAGCAGGTAACCGCCACTGTAGGAAGCCAAGGCTGGTGGCTGAGATGAAAATGAACAGTGTTCACAATTCAAGAAAACTGCGGCAACGAAAAGGATGGAGAGGACTTGAGTAGACTCAGACCTGCTTCATATATCTCTAGAGACTCACTACCTCTACTCGAATGGAGAAACCTTGTATAGATTGGGTCAGGATTCTTTACACTGAAATAATAAAAAAATATTTTATTAAAAAAATTACAAAAATTTCTAAATATAAAAATTAAACTTTATAACTATAAGTTTTAATATAATATAGTTTATGTTTTTTTTTTATAAAGAGATGTTCTGGCAGAGGAGAGAATCTAAATGCCTATAAATGCATAACAACGGACTGTGAGAAGGGGGATTCTTTTCGGAGAAAGAGTTGAGAGGCTTCAGGGGCGTTGGAGGGGAGAACAACCAACAGTGAAAAGACCTTCCATTTCGTGAGAAAGAAGAGAGCTTCTGGAGGGGGAATTGATTCTTTGAGAAAATGAGAAGAAAACAGAGTGAGACAAGAAAGCAAAAATTAGTGAAGGTGTTTGGCTCCTTGAACCTGCTTCTTAGATTTCTTTCCTTTTAGTAACTTGTAGATGCCTCCTCTGTTCTGATGGCCGTTGTTCTTAATTTCTCCTTGGCTTGAAATTCATTTCCCCATCACAGCCCCTCACCTTCCATCACAGCCACCGTGTAATCACCTCCCCTGCACACCAGATTTCATGTGCAGCCTAAAGTTTTCTGTATTTGCTTGTCTATTCATTCTCCCTTTTTATTTTGGTGGGTCCTTACTTTTTAGTTTGTAAAACAGAAAGAGTGATGGAAGAGGAAAAAAAAAAGTACCGATAACTATCAACAAGTAGCTGACACTCATTCTTAAGATCTCCCAACAAGTGAACCCTCGTTTTATCATAAGATGGACCTTTAAAACTAGGTCTAATAGCAGTCATACCATCCAATGCAGCTTGAAAATAAGGTGATTGAATTGCATTAAATGAAATGCCTGCATCAACCATCCATCTGACTATTCCCAATTTAGCTTTATGTATGACCTCTTTGCTAGCAAAAATACTTTTTAAACTTGGTTGGGCTCCTGGAGTTATCCTTGGTACAAAATAGTTACCAATTGGTTGGGAAACACTTGTTTTTCTCTTGCCTTTGTCTCTAATACGTTGCATCTTAATTGGTGGAGGTGAAGGAGTAATCATCTCTTGTTCTTCTGCTTCATCATAATCATCACCAAAGCTCACTTTATCATCCTTATTTTTTTTACTTGTTCCAAATGTGCAAACATTTGGCACTTAACATCATGAGGAACTTTTTTGTACGAAGCTATTTGTCCTTGTTTTCCTGCAAGATGCTGCTTCATCCTATTAATCCATCCTCCTTTATATCATGTCAAACAAAACATACATGTGTACACTGGCTTTCCATTGTCGTGAGCTAACTAACATGTTTTCATGCTGGATTACTTTTTCCACCACTAGAACTTGAGGAGGATTGCTGGTCAACAGTGTTGCTCTCTCTTGTCTGATTATTAGAATTATCGATATCTAAAAAAAGTAAAATTACAAACTTTTAATTCCCATATGGCTCAACTACCTATGCTGTAATTCTCCCTAGGAGTTACAATGGTGATTTTTCTACCATAAGTATTCACGTCATCTAAGCTTAATGTTTGATGGAGCTAAAAACAGCCAAAAATAAGTGGTTGATAATATATAGTTGGTCAAGGTACCAGAAACATTTTCAGTAATTTCAATCAAGCTATTCAATAATATTCAAAGAAACCTTCATAATCCTGCAGAATGCTGACCACCTACTGTCAGGAATGCATCAAAGCTTAAGTATCTTCTAGGACTAAATATTCATCACCTTACCAAACAATATGTAATCATAGCACATAACAGTAAAATAAAATATTGCGCATCACCTTAATCAACTCCCTCACTGAGGATATTCTATTTGTCATATAGCAATTTAGCTCATAAGCACATAACAATAAACTAAAATATTGCATAAAAATTGTCATATTGCATAAAAGCCCTTGGGCATGTAACGCAACACACCACCTAATTGATGAGTTCTAAAGTCTAAAGACTCTAAACAGAACCTAAGATGGTTCATTGAGCATGTAACGCCACCTAATTGATGGTTGGTAGACGGTCACCCTATTCTTGATGCAGTTGTGCTCACGGTAGAGGCAAATAGAAATTGGCATTCTATTAAATTTATTGAAGTCAGCTAGTATCCTAAAAGGCTAAAACTAAGTGCAGATATTAAGAACAGCAACAATAACCCTTTGAAGCATCTTGAAAGTAGCGGGAAACAACGAATAAAACTAAGTGCACAAATTATGCAGAGCATACACATTATGCAGAACAGACGCAGACGGTCATAGATTCAGAGCAGACACAGTGTCACACGCAAATAAATTATGCAGAGTAGACGTAGATGGTCACAGACTCACACACAAACAATGAATAACCCTTTGAAGCATTTTATCAAACATTATATGGGCAACTGAATGGCAATCACAGAATAAAAATGCTACAACTCACATAGTGTACACGGCGCAAACAAGAATCAAAACCATCTATAAGATCAAATCACGCACATAACCTTCCCCATTCTCAGCATCCAGATACAAAAATCTCATAAAAAAATAAAAACTATATTCATACTTAGTGCAGAGGTGAAGAAATTACCCACTACGTTCAAGTTCAACAACTTAGGGATATCCGATGGCGATAAGTAACCAAACTCACACTTTCTCTACCGTGGGTCACCGTGTGTTGGACGTCGGGCTCGTTTCGTAAGTTTTCCGCGTTCTCCTTCGTTCTGGTCATTTCATCTCTTACGCAGCCAAGGGTTTTCATTCAAACCCAAAACAATGGCGTCGCCATTTCTTTTTTTGTAAAATCTATAACAAAACGACGTCGTTTTAACATACAACGGTTCAAAAAAAGAAAGATACGAACCGATAACCGTACGGACAGGTGCCGGTTTGATCAGTTTGGAATCAGTTCACTAGTTTTTGACCTCACCGGTTCTGAGAGATAACCCGAATCGGTGAGGGAACCAGTTCCCGGTCCGACCGGTTGAACCGGCCGGTCCGGTCTGGTTTTCTTAACCATGGTTACATCATCTTAGGTACATAGAGGCAGAATGGATTCGAAAAGATAACAAAGAAAAAAGAGAGATACTTCCACTTTGGATTGATGAGAGAAAATAGAAAAGAAAAAAAAAATGATAAAAAAGAAAATGATAAGAAAAGTATATTTTGTTTTGTGATTGTTTGAGAAAAAAAAAGAAAGAAAACGAGAATTAATATTTTTGTTGTGTAAGAAATTAAAAATATATATATTAGCTATTTGTAAGTTTATAATATGTTAAATATATAATGTGGGTTCCATTGGATTGCACTTTTGCCACAAGTCATCAGACTTCGGCCATTTTTTCCTCTCTAATGGAAAAAGTTCTTATCTACTCTAAGAGTGTTACATTTAGTCTACTAAAATTGTAACACTTGAATAACTAAAATCTAATAAATTTTTAAATCAAATCAATTCTAATTGTATAACTTTCCAAACATAAAATTTTATCTATAAATCAAATCAAATCAATTCTTAAAATTTATTATTTTAAACACACTCATAAATCAAATTTTATTTTCATAAGAAGTTTCAAACATAAAAATTAATTTTTAAATTAAATTAAATTAAATCAATTCAAATAAAATAAAATTAATTTCATTTCAAATAATTCCAAACACGATGTTAATGATCATTCTAATTATTTAAGGATATAAATATTAAATTATTTCAAAATTTTTAGGATATTAAACAATTCTATAAATAATTAGAAGGATATTAGATTAATTTATTTCGATAATTTTAATATTACTCTTCTACCTTATACCTTCTTTCTCTTTGTTTAGTAAAATCTTATTTATATAGCGGGGTAAAGAAATTCCAAACATATCATCTAGGTTCAAGAGTTGTAACAGGATTCACGAGTAATTCACGAAAGCCTGGACTGGAGCAACGATTATCCTCCCAATATACATGAGTAATAAGATTAATGCCATTTTTCGCTATGAAACACCAAATAAAGGTTGACTTTCAACCTGTCACCATCCTTTAATTTTTTATTAAAATAAATAATTAATTTAAATAATTTCATTTAATTTTAATTTTAATCCTTATAATTTATTTTATATTAGTCCTTACAGTTTTATTTATTTTAATTTTGGTTCCTATTGTTAAATATTCATTTCTTATATTTTTTACTTATTTGAGTTTTAATTCTTATAATTTATATTCATTAGAGTATTGGTCTTTATTTTTCACAAAAGATTAGTTTTTATAATTTTTAATTAAAGTAAACTTTCATTTTAATCTTTTAAAGATACAAATATCATCATTTTAGTCTTCAAAAGACTTTTGTTATCAATTTAGTTCATGAATTTAAAATGTTTCATCAAAATCATCTTTCTATATACAAACATATACTAAATTAACAAAATTTTAATAATTAGATGACTAAATTAATAATAATTTTATATAACTGAGAGATTAAATTAATAATATTTTTTATTATTGAGATATTAAATTGAAATTAATATTTTTAAAAAATAAAAATAAAAATTTAATATTTTTAATTATTAAAATATTGATCATTGAGAGATTAAAATCTAAATAAGTAAAATTATAAAAATTAATATTTAAAAAATTATAAAAAATAATATTTAAATAAAATAAAATTATAAATATTAATTATTTATTTTAAATTTAATTTTTTTCATTGATACGTCGATTAATTAAGTTTTGGTGATCATTTATATTATTTTTTAAATTATATTTAATTAATCTTATAAAATTCATATTTGATGTTCTTCTGATGCTACTGACTTCGGGGGCCCACAAACTCGATAATCACGTGATTAACAAAAGTCTATGTATGGTTTTGTCTTGTCTTTGTTTTGGTTAGAGTAGTCTAGCAACTACATATTGCTCACGTAAGTACAGCTACGTCATAAGAAATAACGTAAGTATAGATACATCATCATAGGCATAGAAAAAAAGAACAGATTCGAAAAAGTAATCAAAAATTAAAAAAGAGAATGGACTCGAACAGATAACAAAGAAAAAGAAGAGGTCCTTAACTTCGCGCTCACACGATCAGAGATTTTGGGGATTTTAGAAGAGTTTTATTCGCAAAGCAGAACAACACTTTTCTTTAATGATTCTTGTAAAAAGAAAGACGAATAAAATATCATGCGGTTCTTGATTTCTCGGCATCTAATATCAAATTCAAAACTCGCATCTCCTACCAGCTTTTATGGAAACGAATTCCTTTCACTCAAAGTACTCAACTCCAACTCAATCTCTTGCACCAATTCACAACCACACCACACCACACCCTATATATATATAACTCTGCATGCTTCACTTTTTCTCAACCAAACCCTCTCTGATTAATTCAAAATTCCATTACCAAACATTTATTGAACTCATACTAGAGAAAGCAATCCAACCTCAATTCAACCTCTCTACCACTTGTGAGTTTCCAATATATGGATACCATAAATTTCTGCAGTGTGCTCCCCTTGTTGGGTTTCATCGACATGACAATCAGCAGTGGCACCACCATCTACTACGCCTACAACAACGGCGACGCTCCCATGATAGTCTTCATCACTTTCATTTTCTTTGGTACCTTCTTGTTGGACTATTGGTTCCGATTGTACCACATGCTACCTCCATGTGAGCAACATGCTAAGAAGCTTAAGCTGAAAATTGGGATATGGGTCTTGCTGAGTGCCATCATGTTGGGATTTGCCTGCGAGTTCTCAACGTTTATCAGCTTCACTAAGTCTCTGTCCTTCTTTGCGGTTGTGATTGGGGGCAATTCCCTTCTTTTCTATGTCTATTTCGTTTGGAATTGGGAAGGTCACAAGAGTAGTGGCAGTACTTGCTTAATTACCAGTGGGGGAAAAATCAGAGAAGCTCGTTGCTATGTTAGTGAGAATGCAAACGAGAAGGAGCATAGGCCATTAACAAAGAGTGAAGATAACGTGTAAAGTGTGAAGTAGATTTTCTCATATTGTTACTTTAGACTTTTGATGCCAATTACTAGGTTTATGTTATGTTTGATGTAAAGGAAGGGAAAGCCATTTCAAATTGATTTATCTTAAAGTTAGAGTATTTTTTCGTTTGTTAATAAAAAAATATGTAGAATCGTATTCATATTCTAAATCTTATTCCACAAATCTAACTAATCTTAATATAATAACTCATTCTAACTCAAATTTTATCCTTACCAAAAGTTCAATGGCATTTTTAAAAAGGTAAAACATAATTCACACTCTTAAAATTTACTTCAATATTAAATTACTTTCCTGATTTTTTTTTATCTTACTAAACCACATAAACTTTGATCTAATTTGAAAACGTTAATTTTTCTGTTAAATGAAATGGATGTTAACATTTAGTTTCGAGTTACACCAAATTTCACGGGATTTAATGAGATAAAAAAAATTCAAGAGATAATTTGATACAGGGATAAACTTCAGGAGTGTAAATTATATTTTAACCTATAAAGTCTTTTAATTAAATGGTTACATAGTGTGTATGTAGGTCATGTGATGTGTACGGGATGACTTCCGTTTCATGTAACAGTAAAATTAATGTTTTTAAGTCAAACTAAAGTTTAAGGAGGTTTAATTAGACAAAAAAAACTTGAGGGGCATATTTTGATATTGAGATAAACTTCAAAAGTATAAATTATATTTTACTCTTTTTAAAATTAATCCTTGTCTGAATATTTATTGAGGTGTAATTTTCAATATTTTATATATTTTGTCCTCGAAGGTTTCTTTATGATATAATTTTTATTGCAATATTTTATATATTCCCCTTTTAGTAATTTTATATTTTATTATTTTAATAAAATATAAAAGTATTCATTTTCAAAATATCTTTTTTTTCCCTTCACACCAAACATTTGTAAGAAATATGAAAGAAAGAAAATTATTTTTTTCATTAAGAATAATTACATCATTTAAATTAATTTGGACTTCATTCCATATAGCATATATCCCATACACCAAACTATGAAATCATTTTGTATTTTATATTGTATTTCACTGCATCAAAGTATTGAATTAGAATAAGATTCTCATTCTAATTTTCTATTTCTCGTTCCTATTCTTATTTTTATTTCAAAAAACTTCATTCTTTGCACCAAATATAAAGTCAAAGAATAAAATTTTGGATTTTATCTATTTTTTTTGGGTCATATATAATAATTAGAAATTTGTGTTTTATGTGATTGAAAAGGAATCTAAACAATAATAAGTGCATCTAAAAAATAAATAAGAATTGCAACTTCATTTTTATTTGACTTGTTGCAAACTTTTGACATTAAAAAAAAAAACCCAACTATTTCCTAATAGTACGACACTTTATTAAAAAAAAAATCGTACCTATTCTATGTCAAATCAAAAGAGACACACAAGTATACATACCCTAGGAGTCATACCACGAGGAAGGATCAATATTGACTCTGGAAATTGAAAGGACATAATAAAGTGTTTGGTTTGGTTTTTAAAATTATTTTAATTATATTTTAACCAAAAGCTTGTCTCTTAAACTTAAATTATGGTTTTAAAATCTTAAAAATCAAACAAAACACACTAACAACCTTGTAGGTACTTTATAGTATTTAAATTTTGCTTGGGCATAACTTTCCTAGTGGTTTAGCTATGCCTCTCAATTTATGCACAAGGCCCACTACCTATGGCCTACCATTA
Organism: Castanospermum australe; assembly: GCA_019955255.1. Taxonomy (NCBI): domain Eukaryota; kingdom Viridiplantae; phylum Streptophyta; class Magnoliopsida; order Fabales; family Fabaceae; genus Castanospermum; species Castanospermum australe. The sequence goes on from NSJW01000041.1 coordinate 132,440, forward strand.
TTAGTGTGACAAATGCATCTTGGTTATTTCAAGAGTAAATTCCAGTTTTAGTTATTTAAATTAGGATATAAGTATTATTATGTTAATCTTTTAAAAAATAATATTAATTTAATTTTTAAATTATAAAACTAACATCAAAAATAATCTTTTTGTATAGGATAGACTAAATTAATATAATTTTTATAATTGAAAGACTAAGTTAATGTTAATTTTGTATAATTAAGAAACTAAACTGATTATATTTTTTGATAATATTTCTTATATAGAAAAAAGTCTCCATCATTTTTACACCAACGGCCACATTAGCATTTTTTTTTCTTAACTGGTTACGTGGATACATGTTAAATCTGACTTTGAATGTCACATCGTTAAATTTCTTCTCTTTCCTCTCACTCATTTATTTAATCATTTTTCATATTAAATTAATCATTTCTTTTATACATTGTTAACCACTTGCGCTGTATTTTTAACACTTAGCATTTCTAAACCTCTTAGAGGTTATTTAATTACATGTAACACTAAATTAATTATATTTTTATGCTTTGTTAACCACTTAACATTTGCCTTTAATACTTGATATTTTCAAATTTATTGGAAGTCAATTAACCACTTTTTACAATAAATTAATCACTTTTTTTATACATTATTAACCACTTAACCTAAGCATTCAACACTTGGCATATTCAAACTTTCTAAAGGTTATTTAACACTTTTCACGTAAAATTAACCACTTTTTTACACATTGTTAATTACTTAACCTGCACTTTCAATATTTGACATTTCAAACCTCTTAGAAGTCAATTAATCACTTTTTATACTAAATTAATTATTTTTTTATACATTGTTAATCACTTAACCTACACATTTAACATTTAGCATATCCAAACTTCATGGAGGTTATTTAACCATTTTTCTCACTAAATTAACTATATTTTTACATATTGTTAACCACTTAACTTGCATATTTGAAAATGACAAGTGTTGAAAATACAGGTTAAGTGATTAACGATATATAAAAAAATAATTAATTTAATATGAAAAGTGGTTAAAAAACCTCTATAATATTTTGAAGTGTCATGTGTTGAAGGTACAGCGCAAGTAATTAACAATATGTAAAAAAATAATTAATTTAATATAAAAAGTTATTAAATAACCTCGAAGAGGTTTAGAAATGTCAAATGTTGAAAGAGTAGTGCAAGTAGTTAACAATGTGTAAAAAATCGATTAAGTAACCTTAAGTAGGTTTGAAAATTCAAGTATTGAAAGAACAGTACAAATGATTAACAATGTGTAAAAAAGTGGTTAAATAACCTCCATCTTATTTTAAAATGTCATATGTTAAAGGTACAAAGTAAGTGGTTAACAATGTGTGAAAAGTGATTAATTTAGTGTGAAAAGTGGTTAAATAACTTTTAGAAAGTTTGAAAATGTCAAGTATTGAAAGTTTAACATAAGTGGTTAACAATGTGTAAAAAAATAATTTTAGTATAAAATGTGATTAAATAACCTTCAGGAAGTTAAAAAATTTAAGTGTTAAAGGTACAGTATAAATAGTTAACAATGTGTAAAAAATTAATTGATTTAGTATGAAAAGATATTAAATTAATGAGTGGAGAGAGAGAGCATAAAAAAATTTGGTGATGTAATCTTCAAAGTCAAATTTAATATATGTCCACGTGACCAGCTGAAAGAAAAATGTTAAGGTGGCATTGGGTGTAAGAGTAGTGGGAGTTTTTTGGTATGCAAATAATATAATTGTATATTTTTGATGACTCATGGACTAAATAGATGTAAATTTTTTTAAAAAATAAAAATAATATCACTTTTCATTATTCTTAAATTAAATTGTTGTTAAAATTATTTACACAACTAAAATCATAATACTTATATCTTTACAAAATTAAGAAGGAAATTTACTTTTATTTGAGAGATACCATATCTTATGGCCTCCATCTTTATAGTAAATTTATTTTACATATTTGACTCCTTTAAAGTAAGTAATTTATTTTAAAGTATAAAGTAAAAAGTATTAAATATTGATGAGATAATTAAAGAAATAAATTTTAACAAGTACATATTTTATTATACATATATATATATTATCATGAGATTAATCATTAATGTTTTTTATTAATAATTAATATTTTTTATTTTACTTAAAGTGAACCATTATTCTATCGTTAGAAGGCTATTCAAATATGCTTATTCGCGAAGCTGTCCAGTTACTAAAAAATCTGTCACTAGTTATTGCATAGCCATCCAATTTGCCAAAATCTTAACGGCCCAAGCACCCCTTATTATTCTTTTCTTGTTTGTGAAACCTAATTAAGGATATGCCCTTACTTTTAAAATTCTAGTCCTCTGGTTGGAATCGGAAGAAGACGATAATAAAGAACAGGCACTGCACTTGTGCAATTCGCCATAAACATAAAGGAGACCTTCAAAGTAGACAAATTGAAATGGTGCGTATGGGCTCATAGTCTTGGATATAACGATGCATCGTAGATTCAACCCATTAATTAATATTGATTTTTTTTTTGTAGTCTTCAAAGATTCATTGAAGTTTGTTAACATTTAAACTAAATTATCAAATTAGTTCTTAAAAAATCTTATCAATTTCACATTAATTTTTAAAAATATTTAAATCTCAATGTGATTCTTAACAGATGATTTTATCATTTAAATTAAATTAATTTGATTAATTTTTAAAATGGTCAAAGATTCATTTAAATGATAAAATGATTAATCAAAGACTATTAATGAAATTAAAATCTTTTAAGAATTAATATAAAATTAATAAAAAAAATTTAAAAATAATTTAGTGATTTAATCTAAAATTTGTAAAAGACTCTCGTGACTTATGTCTTAATCTTTAATTTGCTTTTGATTGGAAGTCAAACGAGAAATAGCCATAAGGAAACAATAAGTCTTAAAATTGATGAAGATTTAAAATTTATAAAATAAAAAAGATTTTGTAAAAGTGATTTCTAAGCTAACAATAAACACAATAAGTGGTTTAGATTCATAAAAATTAAAATTAAATTACATTGAGTTGAGTTAAATTAAATTAAAAATTAATTTTTATATTTAAAATTTATTTTAAAAATTATGATTTGAATTGATTTGTAAATTAATTTTTATATTTTGAATACATTAAAAAAGAATTAAAATAATTTTATTTTAAGAAAATTATATTTCTACACTTATAATGACATGATTACTATATCTTTATTAAGGGTCTAATAATAAATTATCTAAATTTATTAAAATCTATTTAAATCTTCTTATTTTTTAAAAATATTTTTAAATTAACTTAATTAAAATTTATTAAATTTTCATAAATTTTAAATTATATTAATTTATATTTTATAAACTTTTAAATAAAAAAATTTAATTTATAAATAAAATTAAATTATAAAATTTATCATTTTAAATACAACAAATAACAATGTGGTCCTTGTACAAAAGTTTATTTCAGTTCACAAGGGTTTTGTTGGCGAAAACTAAGCCTTGCCCTTAACTTTACACTAGAAACAAACGTTATATTGTCGTAGAATATATATATATATATATATATATATATTAAAAAAAAGAAAATATTCATTTTGTCGTTAGTTGGCATCAATATCTATAAGCACACGCTGCATCAGCATTAGCATGAGCAAGGACACGGACAAGTCTCAAGAAGGCTTTATTGTGTTGTGAGTTGCGAGTGTTACTCACAGGGAAGGAATGGGGTCTCGCTCTCTGCCTGCGTCGGCGGCGCCGGCGACGCTTCAGCACACGCTCCGCCGTCCTCGGCGGAGACTGCTCGGGTGAAGTCCTTCCACTCTTCGGCGCAGTGGCAGCAACATTTCAATGAACTCAGAGACTCCTCTCGGCTTGTATTTAATATTTTCTCTCTCTTTCTGTACGTTAATGGATCTCAATTTTTTTCTTTTCTTTTGGGTGGATCTAAATCTTCTTATTTTCTGTTTCTCTTGTTTGATTCATGGAAGGTTGTGATAGATTTCTCTGCATCGTGGTGCGGGCCATGCAAGTTCATAGAGCCAGCCATCCACGCCATGGCCGAAAAGTTCACCAACGTTGAATTCATCAAGATCGACGTCGACGAACTATCTGTGATCCCCGCTTTCTATATCACAATTTCTTTTGCATTATGTTTGGAATCATTAAAAAATAAAAATGATTTGATTTAATTTAATTTAAATTAAAGTGATTTAATTTAATTTAATTTAAAATTTATTTTTATATTTAAAAGTTATTATAACATTAAATTAATTTTTATTTTATAAATCTTTTAAATAAAATTTTTTGTTTATAAATGAAATTAATTCTTAAAAATTTATGACCCAATATACTCAAGGAATGATCCCAGCTTTCTAATACCCATTTTTTCTTTTTTTTCTTCTCGGGAAACAAACACTAGGACGTGAAAAAGAAATTTCAGGTGCAGGCGATGCCGACTTTTGTGTTGGTGAAGAAAGGAAAGGAGCTCGACAGGGTGGTGGGTGCCGCAAAGGAGGAGCTTGAGAAGAAGATTAAGAAACACCGAGCTTAGAAATGTGATATCATTTCTATTGTGAGACAAGATCTTGTGTACTTCCTTGTTAATAAATAAAACTGGGTGTGCCATCAAACAATTCATGACATCGTTGGCTTGTTACGAGAGAAAGATAAAGTGAGTAAATCACATTGGAATCCTCATGACACCACAGTACAAAACCAATATTCACATGATGAATGCTGCTTCTTAGTGTATCTATTTTTCTGACTTTGGGAAATCATGTTCAAATTTAAAAATATGAAGAAGTTGTTGGCATTGGAGAGTAAAAATATCTATTAAAAAAATTTGTTAAAAAAACAAAAGGGAAAAAAATTCTAAGCAACAGCCACAAATTGATGGAAAAAGAATTTCTTTTCTCTGCCAGTTAACAAAGTACTACTATCAAGTAACGCGCATGTTTTCCTTTTAATTTTCCTCTGTTTTGATCTTCTTTCTATATGTTTTCTTGCAGAACAAAGCAAGTACTAAGACAAACACAACCCTATAACTCTGTTTTCCCAGTCCAGAGACAGCGAAGTATGAATTGTCGGTCAAACTTTAGGATCCACGAAACGGAAAAGTACACAAAATCAGAAAATGTTCCAGTTTGACGAAATAGAACCCAAAAAAAAAAAAATTAGGCCAAACATTCTTTAACTTTGAGTAACGTGTAAATTAAATTTTAAATTTTATAAAAGTGTAAATAATCCCTTAGACTTCATCATTTATATAAAAAATACATTTCGTTAGTAAAATCGTTAAATTTAACGAATTTATTACATAACTTACACGTGAAAACACAAAAATAATTAAAAAATAATAAAATTAATTACAAACTATTATATAATTTGCTTTTTATTTTTCCTCTAACATTAAATTACTTTTTTTCTTATAAATTTACATAAGTGAATAAGTAATATGTGATAATACAAATATGCACTTAATACAAATATGCTACTCCTCGTTTTTTAATTTTGCCATGCCTTCCTCAAGTGTTGTGAAGTTAAATATTGATACGAGTTGATAATTAAGGTAGGGCAAGGATAAAAGGTGTTCTCAATAATACACATAGGTCTTAGATTTTGGGATTCTCTTATTTTATTAGTGTTTAAAAAAATTTGCTTGCAAAACTTTATGCATTTAGAAGAAGTTTTTTCTACCTTAGTCAAAAGGCTATAAGAATATATCGTGTCTATCAAACTATAAGGATATTATGAATATTTTAATATATTTTGATTGTTCACTTCTAAACTTTTTTTAAAAAAATAATTAAATACTAGTAAAAAATAAAAAAAAATTATATGATATGATATTTATTTTGTGATGATTTTATATTTTTAATTATTTTTATGATGTCATATGCAAGTCACGTGAAAAATCCGTTAAAATTAACGATTTTATTAATGAAAATATTTTGTATATAAATGATGAAGTTCAAGGGGTTATTTGTACCTTTATAAACCTTAAAGTTTAATTTGTATATGGTCAAAAATTAAAGGGTGTTACATGTAATTTATCAAAAAAAAAAAAGTAATTTTGCGTTAATACCACAAAGCAAACAGAGAAATCAAGACGATCTCTCGCCTCAAAATACAATTGAAGAACGCAAGTCTTGCACACAAACTGATTCCGGGCTACTCGAGCAATTGCTTCGGTCTCAGAGCAACCAAGCAAGAAAAATAAGAGTACCTGAAAATGCACCTTTCCGAGAGAACAAATGAAAGACTAAAACTTGTTAAAGGCACGCGAGAGAGAAGATACAAGGTACACAGTGCATCATATTTTATCTTTATTAAATTAACACTCGTGTGATTCACGTGATAATATAATAAATTATATAATAAATAGAATAAACAATATTAAAAAATAATTTATCAAAAAAAAATCTAATATCATTACTAAAAGAAAATAATTTGACGTGATTATGATAACCTTTTTTGAGGCCTCTTTTGCCAATAAAACAATGTTATATCCATATCCATAATTATGCAAGTATTGATATATAGATTACATTGGAATTGGTACAGGCCGATGGTTTGAACATGTCTTGCAAAACCATTTTCCAAACTGATGCTTTAATCCAGTTGTGCACTGGTGACAACTATTATACCACCAATTATTTTTAGCGTTCAATATATCTTTAATAATTCAAGACAAATGTTTCTACCAACCTATATAAACAACTCAATAACGTTGTAAAAAAAAAATCAGCATAATCTTTATAAAAAAAATAACATAATCAAACAACGAAACATTACAATTGAGACATATTTTATATCTTTTTTAAATCCTTAATTTGCTAGATTGTTTTTACAGGAGGCTGATGAAGAAAGTCTTCTTTCATTGATAAGATGAATTCAAAGACAGTTGGTTTATGGTATAAGGGTCATAATCAGGTTGAGCAGATATTCTAAATGTGAAATACATAAAGAAAATAAATTATTAACATACATAACGAAACTGTTTGACAGTTCCATTTTATCTAAGTAAAGAGAAAATTTCACAAAAATCAGAGAGCAAATTAAAATTTATGATAAGAATATAAAAAAAAGAAGATTTTAATTTTTATGAATATCAAGCAAAGTAAAGATAAAAAACAAATGTGGTTGCTATAAGAGGTAATATTCCTCCTTAAAGCTTCACGGGCTGTGAAGTTATTACTTTATAATTTAGTAATTTTTTTTAAAATAGGCAAATGAATAAATGAAATAAAACTAAATTACTATTTATATTGGATAAAATAGAATGTCCAAAATTTGCATATAAATTTAAATACAATCAAAGAACAAAGAAATTAAAATAATCAAAATGATAACACCATACCATTTAGAAACTTCATCTTTGCAAATTGACTTATGATGATAGTAGTATCATCTCTTTTCTCTCCAAAATATGATAACATATTGTCACAAAACTGGCCCCATAGAGTACAATACAACTTGTTTGTACTAAAATATAAAAATGAATTAACTAAAATAAAAGGTAAACAGTTATATAAATTACAAATAAAAAAAAAGTAATACTTGGAGGATAATATTTGGATTTTTTTTTCAAATTATGTGATAAGTTAAGCTAATTCAGAGTGAATTTGATAAGATGATTTGATAAGAAAATTTTAAAAAGAAAATCTTGAAGGTAATATATGATAAAGTAAATATGATAGAGATAAGGACATTTTCAAATTTAGTATTTTATCCTTTTCCATAAAACTAATCTCTTCAAAAAAATTCAAGTATTATTTTGGAGGATTATCCACACTCTTCTTGTAGGATTTATTCTACTTATAAAAAATAATAATTTAGATATTAAAAAGGGTTTAGGATAATATCTGGATTTCTTTTCAAATTATGTGATAAGTTAAGAACTAATGCAAAGTGTGGATATGAGAAAATGATTTGATGAGGAAATCTAAAAAAAAAATCTTAAAGATATCTTGAAGGTAACAAAGGATAAGGTAGATATGATAAAAAATAGCAGGTAATAACATAATTAAGAGAGAGAGTAAGTTTCAAATTTAATACTTTCTCATTTCCATAACACTAATATCTCCCAATATTATTTTGAAGACTATGCATATTCCCCTATTATGATCTATTCTACTTTGCTTAACAATCATTCAATTAAAAAAAATATATTGCGTTGCAGTATCTTTCTCTAAAGCACTATCACAGTGGATCATTAAAAATAAATAAATTGTGTGTGTCTATATATATATATATATATATATTATTGTTATTGATTAAAAAGTGATAGAGTTTATTTTTAAAATTAGTCATAATTACATTATTATTTTATAATTAATTAAGAGTAAAATCTATCCTTGCCTAATTTTTATATATTTTGATGAAAGCATGCATATTTTAACATTTAAACTTGCCAAATGAAAATATATGCTTTCGGTGTTTCTTAAATGGACTTTCTCTTTATATATTACTAAGATAGCATTGTGCGATATACGGAATAATATAATAAGTTATATAATAAATAGAATAAATAATGTTAAAAAATAATATATCAAAAAAATCTAATATTATTATTAAAAAAAGTAATTTAAAGTGATTATCATAACATTTTTTTGAGATAGTGTCAATGTTTCCGATACTTATTTTAGTATGACTATATATCAATGTGTTTTTCATTTGTGAAAAATCTTTCTATTATTTTAATCTTAGTAACCTAACCAATCACATTTTACAAATATTACTAAAACACAATCAATTCAATATTGAAAATACTATATATTAAATTCAATAGAAATAATATTTTTAGAAGTTGGTTTAATCCCATAAATGTATTATTCTAACTTTAAATTTCAATTCTTTTATCATAAGAATCCAAAATGGTTGCTACCTAAAATACTGAAATTCATGTGAGGGATTTATATATAAAGAAAAACTGGGAATTTAAATATGAAAAAAAAGCAATTGTGATGGTGATTATAAAAAAAAGAACGCTATGTGAGGAATATATATATATATATATATATAAATTTTGATATTAAAAAATTTTAGGATAATATTTGATTTTTTTAAAAATTATGTGATAAATTAAGCTAATGGAGAATGTGGATATGAGAAGATAATTTGATAAGAAATTTAAAAAAAAATCTTAAAGATATCTTAAAAGTAACATTTGATAAGATAAATATTATATAGATAAGAGGTGATAAGATAATTAAGAGAGGTAATATTTTTAAATTTAGTACTTTCTTCTTTCCATAAAATTAATTTCTCCAAAAAATCTAAATATTATTTCGAAGGACTATGCTCGCTCCTGTTTCATGATCTAGTTTATTTTACTTAACAATCATTCAATTTTTTTTTTTAAAAAAAAGTTGTGTTAAAGGATTTTTCTCTAAAGCACTATCATTTTTATTTATTAAAAATAAAAAATTTATTGCGTGGCAAGATATTTCTCTAAAATACTATCATGTTTATTCATTGAAAATAAAAATAGTATTGTGTTGAAAGATATTCCTCTAAAACACTCTCATGTCTATTTATTAAAAATAAAAAAAATTATTGCGTGGAAAGATATTTCTTTAAAATACTATCATATTTATTCATTAAAAATAAAATCATTATATATATATATATTATATATATAAAAAATGTTAAAAAATAAATAGAATAATATAATAAGTTATATAATAAATAGAATAAATATAATATTAAAAAATAATATATAAAAATATAATATTATTAATAAAAAAGTAATTTAAAGTAATTATCATAACATTTTTTTGAGGTAGTGACAATGTTTTCGATACTTGTTTTGGTATAACTATTAATGTGTTTTTCATTTGTGAAGAATTCTTGCTTTGTTTTAATTTCAGTAGCCTAACAAATTATATCTTACAAATATTATTAAAACACAATCAATTCAATATTGAAACACTATATATTAAAGGGAAAGGAGCATACAGATTCTCTAAATTTTGGGTCACTTACAAATAAACTCCTGAACTTTAAAATCATTTTAATTAGTATTTAAACTATAACAATTACACAAATCAACATTTTCATCTATTTTTTGTTTACTTCAAATATTTTTTTATTCAATTTAGAATAGATGAAAGTGGATGGAATGATTGATTTGTGTAATCAGAATAGTTTAAGTACTAATTAGAATGATTTTAAAGTTCAGAGATTTATTCACAAATAATTCAAAGTTTAGGAGACCTATATGATCTTTTCCTATATTAAATTTAATAGAAATAATTTTTTTAAAAGTTGGTTTTAACCCATAAACGTATTATCCTAACTTTAAATTTTTATTCTTTTATCATAAGAATCAAATCATCAAAGTGGTGAAATTTATTTGCCATCTAAAATACTGAAATTCATGTGAGGGATTTACATATAAAGAAAAAATGGGAATTCAAATATGAAAAAAAAGAAATTGTGATGGTGATTATAAAAAAAAAAACAACACTATGTAAGGGAATCTATATATAAAAATATAATAATTTAGATATTAAAAAATTTTAGGGTAATATTTATTTTTGAAAAATATTATGTGATAAGCTAAGCTAATAGAGAGTGTGGATATGAGAAGACGATTTGATAAGGAAATTTTTAAGAAAATCCTGAAGATATCTTAAAAGTAACATTTGATAAGATAAATATGATATAGATAACAAGTGATAAGATAATTAAGGGAGATAATGTTTTTAAATTTAGTACTTTCTTCTTTTCATAAAATTAATCTCTTTAAAAAATCTAAATATTATTTCGGAGGACTATGTATACTCCTCTTTCATGATCTATTTTACTTTACTTAACTATCATTCAATTAAAAAAAAAATTGCATTGAAGGATTTTTCTCTAAAGCACTATCATTTTTATTTATTAAAAATAAAAATTATTGCTTGGAGGAGGAGGAATCTTTTGACATCATGTAGAGAAGAATTCACTAAGAGGAAGAGAAGATCAAGTTCTGAAATTGGGAGAGCTTACTATCCTTTTTTTACCCTCTCAGTATTCAATTATGTCAATATCAATGGGGCACTAACACCCCTGAGAGGATAAGAATTGGGGTCCTTCCCTTGGACTAACCAAATGGGCTAAGCCTGCCCATCATAGCTTAGCCCGCAATAAAGCTCAATAATAAGATTCACATGTATGAGAGTGTCTAACAATATAAGCCCTATATTAAAATTGATCACTTATTTGAGCTTAACAAAATTAATAATATGCTCTAGTATTTTGACATCTAATTAATATGGGATTTATCAAAATTTGTATTGATTTATACTAGTCTATATAAAAAAAAATCTTTTATTCTCTCACTTGGACAGCATAAGTCAAACTATCCAAATTAATTAAACAATATGTGGCCACAATGTGATGTCAAAATTATGCTAACACTCTTAACCGTTGGTCTAAAATGAGATTACAAATACCTCAACATACAGAAAATCATGCTCGATAAGAGAACTGATATCATGCATGCAAGATACTCTCATCGGTGACCCAAAAAACAAATGTAGAATGCAAAACATATGGAAATGCATACCAAAATGTGATCAATTGTGCAATTCCAAACAAAATGACCCTAGCATCTGCCCAAGATGCTATATGAGATTTAACAAAATATCTCAACATAACATAATGAGATTGGGTTCAAAATATCTCCAATAATATGCCATAATAAATACCCGAATAAGATTTCGCAACAATATCATATGGTAATAATAAATGGCAACATAATTTTATTTCAGGTCACGACACATAATAACCAAATATAATGTTACTATAACAAAAATAGACTCCCACTAACCTAAGGCATCAAAGGATCTCACAAGATCTATATGAGTTACATGATCCATAAAAGTTTTAAGAGTCAAACCTTTGGTTAGGGGATCTATAATCATTTGTTCCATAGGCATATGTTCAATATGAGTCTGAAACTCTTGAATCTTCTCTCTAACAAACATAAATTTGGTGCTGAAATGTTTAAAACGTTTAATATTCTTATTGTTCTGAGAGAAGCCTACTACAGTAAAATTATCATAATAAATGGTAAGAGGCCTGGAGATACTCTTCACAACACCAAATTCTGATAGATTTCTCAACCAAATTGCTCGACGAATGGTCTCATAACATGCTATATACTCTGCTTCCATAGTCGAGGTAGCTGTAAGTGTCTGTTTGGCACTTTTTCAAAAAAACAACTCTTCCTGTCAACACAAATATATATCCCGATGTGGATTTATGGTCATCAATTCACCCATCATAATTAGAATCGAAATAGCTTATCATCTCAAGGTGATCTAACCTCCTATAAATGAGCATATACTCTTTTGTACTATGTAAATATCTCATAACTCACTTTGCAACTTGCCAATGACTCACACTAGGTTTGCTCAAGTATCTCCCAAGCACATTAATAGCATAAGCTATATCAAGACGTTTACAAACTTGAGCATACATAAGACTACCAACAGTGAAAGCATACGAGACCTTTTCCATATCTGTTTTTGCTTTATCATTTTGAGGACACTAGGTATTAAAAAGTCTCTCACCCTTTTGAATGGGTGCAGTATAAGGATTACATGATTTCATGTTGAACCTGTCCAAAATCCTTTCAACATAACTTTTTTGAGATAAACCAAGAATGTCATGCAATCTATCCTGATATATCTCTATGCCCGAAATAAAAGAAGCATCACTAAGATCTTTTATATCAAAATGTAATATCAACATCTGTTTAGTCTCATATAAGAACCTCATATCATTACTACCCAGAAGAATATTATCAACATACAACACAAGAATGATAAATTTACTCCTACTATTTTTCTGATAAATGCACTGATTAACAATATTTTCCTTAAAACCAAGAAAGCAAACAATCTCATTAAATTTTAGATATCATTGTCTAGAAGCCTGTTTCAAGCCATAAATAGGTCTTTTTAATTTGCACACCATATGTTCCTTGCCAATTTTAACAAAACCATTAGGCTGATCCATGTACACATCCTCATATAGATCACCATTCCAAAAAGTTGTTTTGACATCCATCTGGTGAAGCTCTAAGTCAAAATGAGTCACAAATGCCATCACAACATGAAAGAAATCTTCAGTGGAAACAGGAGAAAATGTCTCCTTGTAGTCAATGCCTTCTCTTTGGTTATAACCCTTTATAACAAGTCTAGCTTTATATCTCTCTATTTCTCCTCTGGCATCACGCTTAGTCTTAAAGACCCATTTACAACTAATTGTTTTACAACCAACAGGTAACTCTACTAACTCCTAAACATTATTCTTTCTCATAGAAACCAATTCATCCTCCATAGCAACCAACCATTGTGATCATCAGTTCTCCATCATTTGGCCTCTTCCTGCTTCTGAACTCCTTTCTTTTTCTCAAGCTAGTTTTTAAACTTCCAACAATCAGCTTGTTTATATCCAAACGTATCACAGAATTTGTAGTTTTCCTTGAAGAAGGATTTAGGCTTGCTGCCAGAACTCTCCCCAGAATGTTGCCCAAAAGACTGTCCAGGCTTGTCACTCACTTTCTTCTTAAATTGCTTCTTTTTACCTTTACCTTTTAGAAATTTATTCTTCTCATCACTCTTGTGAGAGGTCAATTGCACAACGGGAGACTTGCCCTTCTTCCTAATTTCCTCCTTTTGAATAAGAATAGAAATCAGATCATCAATGCTCCACTAATTCTGCTAGGCATTATATGAAGTCTTCAAAACATCAAACTCAGGCGAGAGTGATTCAAACACTTGTTAGATCAAGTAATTCTCTCCCAATTCTACTTTCATAGACTTTAACTTATTGTACCAATTCACAAGCTTCATGACATGCTCGCAAACCCTGCTAACACCATCATACTTGGTCTTGACCAGCAGAGAAACATAATGGGCCTTTTCAGCTTTATCAAACTTTTTAAATTTCTCCCTAACAAATTTCAAAAACTCCTTAGCATTATTAGTTTGTGAGATACTTTCCTTAATGGTCTTTTTCATACTATACCTCATAGTCATCAAGCATACCTTATTAGAATGTGCTTATTTTTCATGTTTAGCCCTGTCTATAGCAAAAGACTCAGATGTAAGCTTATTGGGCTCATCTTCAGTCAGGGCAAGATCAACATTTGAGGTGGTCAGAAATAATTTAATTGACTCAACCCAGTCCTCATAATTGGTTCCGTTAAGCTTTGTCAAAGCATTCAAGTACATAGGCAAAGTTGAAAAAATTCATGCACAAAAAAAAGTGAGATTTTATGTCCAATATATATCACTAGTAATTAAACATAGTAGAGTTCTTATGCAATTATAATCCTACCTAAGGGTCTTGGATTACAACACATAAACAACTCTCACAAACATTAAATATTATATTCCTAAAGCTAATATAGATAGAATACTGAGAACTTTAAAGACAAAATATTTAATGTATCTAATAAAACATTATAAATTATATTAACAAAGACAAACCGATAGGGTGAGTGCATATTAACATAATTCCCAACACAAATACAACAAAATAATTATCAATATATTACCTTGTCATAATTAGTCCCACGATAGGTGAGCTCACAACTACACAAAATGCTCAAAATGGTGCCAAATATCACAAAAGTTAACTCCATAATTTAATTTGTACCAAAATCACAAAATGCAACAATTTCAATACTTTATGCAATTTATATATGCACATAACATAACACAACAAAAAAAATTTTCTGGCATGCTAACAATGTTACATCCGATAGTGTGCAAAATATAATATGCCCCATAATGTAGCAACATAGCATAAAAAATTTTTGGGACAAATTCGGAGAGTACCATAAATCTCAATATATTTTAAAATTAGAAAAATTACAAATAATTATTTTTAGGTAAATAAAAATTTTTAAAAATTCATCAAAATGTGGGTTAGGGCGCGTGGGACCCATCTGCCAAGGTGATAGTAAAAAAATCCAAGCATGTGAGTCTGACACGCCTGCACACGCTGTACCTACTAGTGGGTATGCGCTTGTGCGGGTCAGGGCCTCCTGCCTTTACCGACTTCCCTATAACTTAGGTCATGCGACTCTGTTCGCAGGTCAATCTTCTCTCTTCGATTTCTCCCTTATTTCTCATTGGAATTGAGTGATTTTGGTGGCGTTGGTACCGGAGTTTGATGCTTTACAAAAGCCCTAAATTAATTTTGAGAATTAAGGCCAAAAAAACTGGGCAAAATTCAAAGGGGATAACTTAGGGTTCTAACATCTTTCTACATGATTTCCTTTTTCAAAATCATACCGAATATCTCAAAAGCCATGAAATTGCCACCACCAGATCAAAGATGAAGCTATTCTCTATGGTTTCCCCATATTTTATCTCATCAATTACAACTAAAAGGCTTCGAATTTGAATTACCATGCATTATGCACAAAAGAAGACAAAATTTCTAACCATAAACCCTAAAATCTATTTGAAAATTATATAAAAAACACATTATACAGCCACAATCAGGGTTAATTGGGCTTTGATAACAATTGCTATTTTTACATATTGAAACAATTGACAGATAACACAATAAGAGCCACAAATCTTAACCCCAAACATTTTAGAATGTATAATTGAATAAAGAAATTAACAATTAGGGCTAAGAATTAACTGGATAGGAGGAGGAAGAGGAATCCAGCACTGAGACTGAGAGAGCAAGTAAAAGTGTTAAAACTTGCACTTTGCACTTCTAATGTGAGGAAGTTTTTTACTAAGATTGGTGTGAAAGATGGTAAAGAAAAGGCTAAATGCAATGGGTGTGGACAAGAGTGTATGATTGGTGGTACTAAAATAGGGACTTCAACATTATTGTATCATATGAAAAAGTGCAAACTTCTTCCTAAATTAAATGATGTGGCTGCAATGATAATTGATCAAACGGGAAAGTTGAGATCAAGAGAAATTGATCATAAACATGTGCGTGAAGTTATTCCCATGGCCATCATTGATCATGGTCTTCCATTTAAGTTTGTTGAATATAAGTGGATTAGGGAATTGATGATATCGTTCAATCCGGATACTAAATATTATAGTAGGAACACTATAGTGTCTGATGTTTGGAAGTTTTATCTTGAATAAAATGAGAAATTGAAACAATCTATGAGTAAATGTCGTAATAGAATTTGTTTAATTCAGATTGTTAGACTGCTTACACTTCTGAAGGGTATATTTGTTTGACTGCTCATTTTGTTGATAATAACTAGAATTTGAATGGAAAATCCTTGCTTTTTGTAAAATGGAGCCTCCACATTTAGGGATTGAATTGGCAAGAAAAGTGTTTGATTGCTTGAAAGATTGGGGAATTGATAAAAAAATCTTTCTCTTACTTCGGGCAATGCTAGTGCTAATGGAAGTATGCAAGAGATCTTAATAAAGCAGTTGAATCTGCAAAATTCCTTATTGTGTGATGGTGAATT
The DNA here is from genome assembly GCA_019955255.1 of Castanospermum australe. NCBI lineage: Eukaryota > Viridiplantae > Streptophyta > Magnoliopsida > Fabales > Fabaceae > Castanospermum > Castanospermum australe. The sequence goes on from NSJW01000041.1 coordinate 148,911, forward strand.
TTTCCATGTGAGATGTTGTGCTCATATTGTGAACCTTATAGTTCAAGAAAGCTTAAAGGTGGCTAGTGATGCTTTGCAAAAGATTAGAGATAGTATTAGATATGTTAAAGCATTTGAGGCAAGAAGGATTAGCTTTGGAGAATGTGTTGATCAAGTTGGTGGAATTGATACTACTATGGGTTTAAGAATGGATGTACCCACTAGATGGAATTCTAACTTCATTATGCTTGAAAGTGCACTCAAGTATCATTGTGCTTTTTCTAGCTTGCCTTTGCATGATAGGAATTTTAAATGTTGTCCATCAAATGATGAGTGAAGAAGGGGAGAAAAAATGTGTAAATTCCTACGCCCATTTTATTTCATAACCAACTTGATTTCAGGTACATCTTACCCAACCTCCAACTTGTATTCCATGCAAGTATGGAAAATTGAGTATTTGTTGATGGAAAATCTCAAAAATGATCATCAAGTGATTAAGGACATGGCTGAAAGGTTGACAGTTAAGTTTAGCAAGTATTGGAGTGATTATAGTGTCATTCTTGCAATTGGGGCTGTTCTTGATGTACGAATGAAATTTGATTTTCTAAAGTTTTACTATTCCAAACTTGATTCATTTACTTGTCAAGAGAAGCTTGATCATGTCAAGAGCAAATTATATAAGCTTTTTGATGCATATGTAAGAGAAAATCCAAGTGATTCCAGTGCATCAAGTTCCCAAAGTGTGAGTCCAATGCAACAAGCTTATAGTTTGGTGCAATTTCAAGACATGGATCCATTTCAAATAAGTTTGGCTTCTCTTTCAAGATTTGAATTTTTTTTAATGGTATTTAATTTTCCTTTAGTTAATTATTCTTTATATTTGTTGTTAATTTTCTTTCAATGTGGCATAGGAATATGTCAATTATGTGAGTCAAAATGATGTTACCACTGGGAAGTATGAATTGGACCTTTATTTGAATGAGGCAAAACTTGAACCTAAGTATTTTGAGAAGTTAGATGTATTGAAATATTGGAAAGATCGCCAAGAGCGTTATCTAATCTTTCAAAAATGGCATGTAATATATTGAGTATTTCGATCACCACAGTTACTAGTGAGTCTGCTTTTAGCATTGGTGCTCGTGTTCTTAACAAATACCGATGTTGCCTTCTTCTTGATAATGTTCAAGCTCTTATCTTAACTCGTAATTGGTTAAATGGTTTTATTTTTAGTAATATTCATAACCTTACTTAGTTACTTTACTTCTTTGAATTTCAATATTGTTATGTTTATAAATAACCATTCATTTTTAATATGTCATTTTATTTTTGCATTGTAGATGATGATGAAGATGATGGTGAGAAGGCTGATATTAATGTGTCAAAGCAAGACTCCAATGTTATTCATAAAATTGTTGATTAATTGTTATTGTAATTTGCTTTGTGTACATAGATAATGGATGTTGTTACTTTGAACGTTGAAGTTTGAACTTGTTAAATTAATGATGTTGTTTTGTTGAATTGTTGGGAATTCAACTAAATTTATCAAACTTTAATGAATTTTTATTTTTTTAATTGTGTAACTTATGTTTTGGATCTTTTGTTGGTGAAGTTATGAACATTAAAAATTAAGTTTGATAATGATTATATAATTTTGAGTTTATTTTATATTTTTATGATTTTTTTTTATTTTTAAAATTTTTTTTAATAGGTTAAACTCATTAAAAGCGAGTCAGGTCAGCTGTTTTTTCAGCTCATGACAAAGGTGAACCGACTCAATTTAACCCACTTTAACTTCAACCTGCAGTGAATCGGATTAGATCACTTTGAGAGCTCTAACATTAGCAAGAGCAAGCACGAGGACAAGTCACAAGGAGGCTTTATTGTGTTGTGACTTGTGTGTTGAGTGTTAGTCACAGGAAAAGAATGGGGTCTGTAGTCTCTACCTTCTTCAGCGGCCGCGCTTCAGCAGACGCTCCGTCGTCCTCGGCGGAGACTTCTCGGGTCAAGTCCTTCCACTCTTCGGCGCGGTGGCAGCTCCATTTCAATGAACTCAAAGACTCCTCCCAGCTTGTATTCCCTCTATTTTCTCTCTCTCTCTCTCTCTCTCTCTCTCTCTCTACTTTTCTGGATCTCAATTTTTTTTTTTTGGTGTGGATCTGAACCTTCTTATTTTTCGGTTTTCTTGTTTGATCGATGGAAGGTTGTGATAGATTTCTCTGCATCGTGGTGCGGGCCGTGCAAGTTCATAGAGCCAGCCATCCACGCCATGGCCGATAAGTTCGCCGACGTTGAGTTCATCAAGATCGACGTCGACGAATTATCTGTGATCCTCGCCTTCTTTATCTCAATTTCTTTCATTGAATGATTCTGGTTTTCTCCCATCCGTTTTTTTACGCATCGTGTTTTTTTTTTAATATCTTTTTCTCTTTTCTCGGGAAACAAACACTAGGATGTGGCACGGGAATTTCAGGTGCAGGCGATGCCGACGTTTGTGTTGGTGAAGAAAGGAAAGGAGCTCGACAGGGTGGTCGGTGCCAAGAAGGACGAGCTTGAGAAGAAGATTGAGAAACACCGAGCATTGCAAGCTGCCGCTTGAATCCAGATTCAGCTATGTATCTTTCCTAATTGAGCATGCTTTCCTCATAAAGTGCTTACATTTGGCTATAATCACGATGATGGTGTTGAATTTGTAAAATTCTGTTTCTTCCAGATCGGATTCAGTTTAGGGTTGCTTCAAAATGATATCAATCTATTTGACAATTTAGCACAATATATAGTATTTGACTATTTGGTTGATATGATTTCATGAGGAATGCAAGCAAATTATTACTTTCATTTTGTTTTCTTGATCGTGTGATGAGCTGAATATGTTATATGAAGGCTACAAATGAAATATATATATTGAAAAATTGATGAAAAACAATATGATAGGAGGGTGAGCTTGGTGCAACGGCAAGCTTGCTAAACAGCTTCTCTGCCGCTCCACTCATGGGGTAAGGCTGTGTACATCTAACACTCCCCAGAGACCACAACTGTGGGACTTAAATATGATAATTGCAGCTATAATCTTTACTTACTTAGTTTTATTAGAGTGTTGATGTCATTCCTCTGTCATGACTCATGCTAAATGGATGGGATTTAGATCATTGGGCTTGAATCTTTGTGCACAACTTCTGTTAGGGATGACTATGGAATCATGCCGTGCAGGAGTTAGGGAATCAATTGTGCCTCTGATGTCTGTGAAAACTAGATGCTTATTTGCTTATTCCTTGTTGGGGTAAAGGATAGCACTTGTGCATTCTTCCATGGCTCTTCCCAACCTAAACATATAAACCATCCTTGTCTTGAGATACATGTACATCACTGAATCTTTGTTTCTGCAAACTGTTAACCAAAAGTATTTGGCCATTGAAACTGTTAGCTAGTCTCCAAGCTGTATTATAATCATATGCCATAGTTGTTTGAACTTCCCAGTGACCAGTATAGGGCATGGCTTAGCTTCTTCAAAAGTGACTTGATTTCCTTGCCACCATATACCATATATTATTGGAGCAATGAAGATCACGTGTTGATGAAGCTGCTTCATATGAGTGGTTCGTTGAGAGAATCATATATCGAGTGGAATGGTCTGACCCGACCCAGTTTGCTCTTGCAAACTGACATTGGAGGAACTAGTGATCTACTGTTTTTGGATTTTTCCTGTAAAGTTGAGGGATGTTCTGATTAGGCAAGTGATGTTTCTAGAGTATTAAGTTGATTGAAAGGACACATCTCAATTTTGACGCAAATGATTAGCCTTAATGGCATTTTTAATTTCCATAGAGCCTGCCAGTTGGAACCACTGACCAGTTGAGCTGTCATATTGCTATCTTTGTGAGAATTTGTAATATCCTGCTTTAACTATATATCTCCATAGGATGTGCTGAACAAATCAACCTATCTGTTGCTCCAGGCTTGGAGATTGAGATCTTAGGAATTTCCATGACCACATGTGGTGGGTATACACTTAGGAGCCTGTTGTTCCAAGTTGTTTGATTGTGATTTGTGACAAATAAGCTGTTGAAGTAATATTATAAGAGGATTATGATTTTGGTGCCACAAGAATCTGTTATTCAAATGCATATGACTTCCATTTCCCATTCTCCGTGAGATGTGGCACAATTAAATCTATGCACTGTAAATTGCTTTCCAGGTCCAGTAAGAACTGGCAGGTCTAAGAAAAATACCATTCTAGAGGACTCTAACATATTTTTCCTAAAAACTTGTACCCTAAAGAAAGTTTGCCCTCTCAAACACTCTTCAGATCTGTTTTGCCAAAGGAGATATATTGAAAGCTGTGTAATTCTCATCCCAAGGCCACCATGTTTCTTAGATTGATAGAAGACATTCCATTTGGCAAGTGTATTGGCTTATCTCTTAATATCACCACCAGAAGCTGCAAGCTAAGAAGTCAATTTGTGCTGAATACTTCTGTGGCTACACAAAACATGTGATAGGCGAAACTGGAATAGACTGCAAAACAGAGTAGACATATATAAGTCTGCTAGTTGCGAAGCTAAGTGGGATTTCCATCCCGGCAGTTTGTTTATCACCTTTTGAACAACCTCTGAAAACACTTTGGATCTGCATCTATGATTATCTACTTGGAGACCCAACCAAGCATTTACTTAATTTCGATTCATATCTAATACCAATTATACCAGAGATGAAGTGATGAACAGCTTAAATGTGTGAGGGGTGTTAGGATTAACATTGGGTTCTGATTTTACCTTGTTTATCTGCTGTCCTGCCATGGAGCTGTATTTCTTCTGCATTTCTTTGATTGTGTTACAGCAGTTAGGTGTAGCTATATTCTTTAGTTTTACACTTAAAGATGGGTGAGATGAAAACAATTTAAACAACTTTTAAATTTGTTATTTTTACATTTTTATTAAGTGTTAGTAAAGATATTATCTTATGGAAAAGTAAAGATAGGGTCCCAGTGCCTTCATATGATGCAATCTCATATCGAAAATACTGGGGCAAGGTGATTGAGATGCTTACATTCACCTTTATGATTCAACAAGTACCTTGCAGAAATTCATCTAGCGTCAGAGAACTGCCAAAGGTTCCATGAGAAGCCAACCCACCAAGGAAACACCTCATCTCATCAGGATAGAGCACCCTCACCATGCCCCCACACTCTGACATTCTTTTTGTAAGAACTTTTTTACAACAAAGGTAAAATAAAAATACAATTACTATGTGAGGATGAGTGATTATTTTATCAATATTTTTACCATACCCACATTTTGTAAAGAAATAAATGCATTTTATTAATAATTTTGTATCACTGCTTCTTATTATTGGACAAAAGTCCAAATTCAAGGTTAGTTTCAAAAAGTGTTGGTGTAGTAAAAATGAATTATGCTTTTAAGCAAAAAGACTGCGAAATAGCTTTAAATTTCTCTTTTTGAATGCATTGCAACTCGTTAGGAGATAATTCTTGTGGCAATGCTCAGAGTTGGCCTCAATACCAACTTAGCATTGCAACTCCCATCTGATTACTTGACTTGATCCTTTAGGTATATTTTGAGTGAAGATTTTAGAAGAAAAGAAAAGTTGACTTTTTATTTCTAAAATAAGAATTAAATTTTTTTTATAAAAGTGAAAAAGGAAGGAATGAAACATTACATGATAATTTTTTTATTTTAAAAAATTCTTAAATAAGGAGAATGTTTATTTAAAATAAATTTCCTTCGCTTTCTTTTTTTTTTTAAAACTCTTCCATCCAAACAAACTTTAAAAAATATTCACAGAATCAAGCACTTCAAACTTTTCATCGTTTTGTTTTACGAGTACAGCTTTTTCTTTCCTCCAATAGATTCCTAATTAGGATTTATATTTTCAGCCGCAATATATATTACACAGATAATTTATATAATATATTTTACATTTAAGATTAGAGTTGTTGTCTTGTTATTTTATATTTTTACTACTATATTATTGCATTTGCTTCTTGTAATTTCAATTTATTATTACTATCAAATAATATAAGAATTTGAGAATGAATTGTATACTATTATTATATTTTTATGTTATTTTATTGTTGTCATTGGACAATCCATGTTTAATGTACTAAGTATCGATAGAATACTAACCACGCTTGAGACACCAATGAATCCTGGTTTGGAACCGAACCAAACTGTGAATGCAAACTAAAATATCAAATCCAATAGTGATCAAATGGGACTTTCATTATATATCAAACCATAATACAAAGTCTTTCCCATTATAAACCAGAATCTGCAATAGTACCAAAATCCAAACCAAAAAAGATACCCAAAATGCAAATGAAAAGACTAAATCCAAGTTCGGTCAAATGGGACTTCCATTATATATCAAACCATAATACAAAATCTTGCCCATTATAAAAAGCAATATGCAATTGTACCAAAATACAAACCACAAGAGATACCAAAAATGCAAATGAAAAGACCAAATCGAACAAGTTTGATCAAATGGGACTTCCACTATATATCAAACCACAATACAAAGTATTGCCCATTATAAATACAAACTGCAATTGTACTAAAATAAAAAAAACAACAAAAATACTTAGTTCACCTCAATTGTACCAAGTGCACCTTAGTTAGATGTGCCATCAAAATACAATCCAAAATGTAAAGTGATCACTAACTTCAGTAGTACATTACAAAATCTAATCTAGTCAGTTACAAAAATGATCACCATATGACAAAATCAAGAAAAGCAGTCAAAGTCAAAGGTCTCTAGCTTCTCAACTTGGTCTAGCGTTGTGTGATGGTAAGAACCTTGAAAACCTAGACCTAGTTGCAATACTTGCACCTTGGAGTGTGTCTGTGATTCGAGCTTCATTGCCTTGGAAAGGAGGCCTAAAAGGTGTGTTAGTGGTGCTATTGGGTCTGAAATGAGTGTTATTCAAGGGAATTGGTGTGCTGTTGCTACTGTTAGATGTGGGCCTGATTGGTGTTTGTTTAGGCCTGGCTTGGTGGTGGCTGCTTCTGCTACCAGGTTGTGTAAGGCTAGCTTCTTGTTGGCTGCTATTAACACCTTGCACAAACAGAAAATAATACCTCAGTTTAAGTGTCATGAAAATTAAATGAGTCAACTAAAAAAATCAGAGTAAATTACCTGAGTTTGTTGCTCAGGAAGAGGATGTATCTATGTCAACTGAATCTCCTTAGGTTGTGTTATTGATTGCTATTTCTTCTCGTTCACAGGTTGTCTCTTGCATGTCCTTATGTTGTGTCCATGGCCTCCACACTTAGAACATTTGATATCACAGTACTTTCTCTTCAATTTGTAAAGATTGGCAGAGGACTCTGATTTCCTTCTTCCTTTGCTTCTTTGGTTTGCCTGGAGGTCTCTTGATAGTTGGTGGAGTGGGCCCCTCAAGATCTGTAGTGGCTCAGTACTGTTGCCCTGTAGTGGGGTGAATGTAGTGTTGGTATGTAGCATTTATTACTCCTATGGTCAGCCAAGGATGAACATAATCCTCAGGATTCTGGTTCTTGTATGCAATGGTCACTACTGCATGTCTACGTGGCAGGACAGTCAACTACCAAAAGTTGCAAGTACAAGTATGCTTCTCCAAGTGATATCCACCTTATCTGTCCATGTTTGCACTTCAAATCTAATGCCCTCTGGATCACCTGACCACACAGGAGTCCATTTATTAGATTCCCTCTTCTCCTTTTCCAACCTACTCTGTTGTTTAGGTGCCAAAGGACCCATGTAGGTAGACAACACTTTCTTATGGCCAGCCATTTTCCTTATGACATAGCACCTTATATCCTCTGCCTTAGTCACCATGGGTTTATCCCTAAACTAACAATTTTGGCATTGAATGACTCACAGTTATTGTTCAATAGGTTGTCATTCTTTGGCCACACACTAAAGTGAGACTTACTCCATGAAGAAGGTTCAAACTTGTTCAAATAGGCCTAGGCATTAAATGATTTCTTCTTCATTTTTTTCATGCCAGCCTTAAATTCTGGTACTGTGCCACACCAGTGACCTCAATTCTTTATCCTTCTACTGCTTGTTTAAATTCTTCCACAAATGCATGACACAACCTATGGTATGCACCTGGCATAACCTCTTGTAATGCTGTTATCAGACCTTGCAACAACCAAAGGAAAAATAAAATCCAATATGTGCAAAGGAATTTTAAATGAAATCAAGAAAGAATTAATTTACACAAGAAAAAGAATTAATTGTAGTGTGAAGGAATATTACCTTCTGTTGATCTGATATGAATGTCCAACCATTCTCCTTGTAATCACCCAGGTCTTCATGTAGAAGTGTCAAAAACCACTTCCAATTCTCTTTGGTTTCTGTGTCCACAATTCCATATGCAATCACGAAAATGGTTATTTGCATCACCCTCCATAATACCCCTTCAAAAAACATTCATTCAATCCTATCTAGGGCCTGTATCCAGCCTTAAACCCCCTCTTTCAGCCATCAATGCAAATGTACAATCTATGGAATTCAGGTGGTGACTTAGGGATGACATTCAACTTGGCTGTTGAGTTAGGATTGCTCCTCAACAGTTTAGCACAGTAATCCTAAAGCTTTGCATAGTGTTACTTCTCCGAAACTTCAATAATCTCTCTTGCCTTTCTCAGAGACCTAAAAATCTTGGTGTCATCAAGGTGAACTCCATATTCTTGCTTCAGGAACTCAAATGCCTGAACATGTGTCATGTTAGGTTGAGTTCTAAGCCTCTGTTCTAGTTTGTTCACTACCCATAACCTGCCAGCTTGTTTATTCTTAAAACTTCTGCTGCATGTGTGATCACCTATGAATGTCTTAATTAGAAAGCTGCCATTACCACTGCTGTGAGAACATAAAATTTCCCATTTACATTGTTCATTAACACACTTAACCCCTGCTCTAACCTTGTCATTTTTCAGCCACTTCACTACACTACCTAGGTGAATCTTGTAATCCTTTGCAGCTTGCTTGAATAAATCCAAAGTACCAAATTCCATGCCTAACTCCAAATGAACTCTACCAAATTCTCCATGTTCATTAAATTGAGGGTATATTACCCTATTAGTGTCCTCATAATTTGAGCTTTGTGGGCTCACAAGGTCTTCAGAATAATACTCATACCCACCCTCATCAGAATTGCCCACTTCCCCTACTCCCACACTTGGTTCTGGTTCAGGTTCAGATACCTTTTTAGGCTTAGGTTCAGAAACTTTTTTAGGGTCAGATTTAGAAACTTTCTTCTTTCCCTTATCAATAGGGGGCTTCTTCTTTGTACCAGATTCATTAGCTTCTGGTTGCCTTACTTTTTGCATGATAATGGAGACAGAATCATCACTGTCTCCATCATTATACACAAGTTGATCTGGCCTATATAAGCTATCTTCCACACTATCATAACTATCATGGCTATTTGACTCCAACCCATTACCTTCATTAGCTGCAGCAGTCCCATCAAGTGACCCAACATCAGCAGCAAACCCATCTCCCTCATTCCCTTCTTGTTCAAGTTCAGCCCAAAAGTTAGTCCCATTCCTATCCTCGGGTCCAGGTTCAGTCCCATCCCCAACATCACTGTCATTCCCAGGATCCTTGTCAAGCCCATAATCATTCCCAGGCCCATTATCCCCTACATTATCTTGTAGTTCCCCCTCTGGGTACCATTCCAATCCATAGGAATATCTAAAATCTTACGGTTCTCAATTATTGGATGCTAAAAAAAAAGGTCCACCTCACCATTGTTTTCAATTGCAGCATTACACATCTTAATTAAATCAGAGTCCCTAACAAGTTGTCTTAATCCCCCATGCCAAGGATATAACCAAAAACATTGACTATACTCTTGATATCCATGGTCCTTAAACAATCCCTTCACAAACCACAAAGTCATTGTGTCCACATCACAATCATCCCAGATATCAACTTCCCCATCCACATACTTTACTTCAGGGTCACAAACAAACCGACCCCTCATGATGATACACAAGGGTTATTATTGATGACATATGAAATCAAGTACATATAACTAATTAAAAAACACAACCAATTTGCAAAATTAACTATTTTAACACACAACAGTAAATATAACTAATTAAATAACTATTAAAACACAGAACATATGCATATTATAAATACTTGGTGTCAGTGTTTCATTATAGACAATGCAATGCAGGGTAAGGGAAACAAATACATGTTGTGCACATGTGCAACACCATTGCCTTTAAACAATTTGCAAAATAACACCCTGGACCACCATTGTACAGGCACATGAATCTTTCGTACTCAGTCAAAAGCAAAGCAACCCAAACAAAACTATAGAAAATGACAACTTACCTCTGACTTCTTTCAACTTCAATGGTCTCCTCATGCACAGTCCGAAGCAATATGTGGGTAAAGGTCTTGATGGGAATTTTGCCAATGGAAAGAGAACTTGGGGCTTGGTCTGGGTAAAACTCGTGACAGAGTGTTGGTAAAATTAGGGTTTTATTAGTCTGGATGTGTTGGTAAAAAAAAATTGATGGGAATTTTGCCTCCATAGCTACGACGTTGTTTTGCTTCAAAAAATTAAGCCATGCGGGAAAATAATGATCGGTCCAGTTGGGGTTGCCTTGTGGGATAATAATTTTAGGCCCACACCAGCATATGGGGTTGCCATGTCAGTGGATAACGTGCCATGGTGGCACTTTCGTTAACTTAAAACAGATGGAGGCTAATAGAAGGATCAACTTGGCAAAAAGTAGAGTTCATCCGGGACTTAGGGAAATTTTTAAATTTTTTAGAGATTAATTTGGTAGATTACCCTTAAATAATTATTATTATAATTAAATATTTTAAATAATTTGATAATACATAATTAAATAATAGTATAAAATTTTTTATATTAACAATAGGTCAAAATTAAATTCTTACTTGTTTAAAAGTTTTATTTAAAACAAAAAAGTTCAAAGTTTTTAGAGTTTATATAAAATATTACAATGTTAGCATATGCGGTTTCTTTTTGTTTTCGTTTTTTTTTCTTTGGTTTTTATGGTAAGTTATTTTCTTGGTATCAATATTTTTTTATGAGTTGTAAAATATTTACTAATTATTAATTCTTATAATAAATATATATAATTTATAAAGTATAATAAATAATTAATAGAATATTTGACAAACTCATTAATGCATCAATATTAAAAACATAGGTAGCAGAAATTAAAACATTAGTAAAGAGTAGTGTTTACAAAACTTGCAAATTTTTTAAAAAATTGAAATGTTGTATAAATAAGGAAAGAAGAACATTCACACCATCTAAATTTTGGCCTTTTAGCAACCTATTACCATGAATTTTAAAATCATCTCAATTAATTCCTAAACTATACTATTACATCAATAAACCATTACATTCACCTGCTGTTAAACAACTTAACAAAATAGTTGTTGTGTGATTGGTACATGTCTTTTTTATACAATAATATCAATAAGATTTAAATAGTCTAAACAATTCATTTTAAATAAATATTTTATTTAATTTTAATATTTTTAAAATATCTGAAATCTAAGATTAAAAAAAATTGACTAAAAAAAACAAAATTAAAAATTAAAAAAAAAACAAGAAGAAGACCAAAGCTCAGCAAGCCTTGAAGAAGAGAGTTGTGCGAAAAAGGCAATTCATCCCAGCAGGAAAAGAATCCAATGATGCAAACGCAGAAAATCTGCCTCGGACGCTTTCAGCTGTCTTAGAAAATTTTTAGTGGATATTATTTATTTTATACACTCAATTTAATAATTAATATGTATAAAAAATTTAATAATTCATACTATACACCAATCCTAAAAAAATTGTGAACTACATTTAAAAAGTGTTAATATAGTAAAAGTGAGTTATACATCATATATGAAGACTGTAATTCGACCTGCAAGTTATATTTTATAAAAAAAAACATATCATTATTATTCTTTTTTAAAAAAATTAGTTCTATAGGCAGTTTAAATAAATAAATTATAAAAATACTCTTAGTTTATATTAAAAAAAAAAATTGTGCAGGCAACGCTGACGTAAAAATTTATCCTTTCCGTTATACTTCCTGGCCTCTCGCCGTTCCACGATCTCCATGCTCTTCCTTGACCGCCATGGCGAGCTCGCCTTAGCTGGTGGTTGACTCGCGGTTGGTTTCGCTGACACGTACTGGTTACCAAATCCTCTCTGGTGTTGCCGTGGGAATGGAACCCATTTGTGGACAAGCCTTTGGTGCCAAAAAAATGCAACCCCGCTCGGTTAGGCCTCCAGAGAACTGTTCTTCTGCTCCTCGTCACATCTATTCCCATGTGTCTGCTTCGGCTTTACATGAAGCATATCCTTCTCTTGTGTGGCCACGATGAAGCTATAGCCACACAAGCCCAAGCATATCTTCTCTATTCCATTCCTGACTTCTTAGCACAATCCCTTTTACATTACACCCATTGCGAATTTATCTTCGGAGCCAATACATTACTCTGCCTCTGACCCTTTGTGCCACTTTGGCAATTTTTCTTCATATACCCCATCAATATTACTTCCCCGTTTCGATGGAGCTCAAGATTGCAGTCCTAATCTTCTGGGATCCTCTCTAGGGCTTAGACGAAGGAAGGAGGAGAGGGGAAGTGATCTGCTTAGTTTTTAGTTTTTGGTTTTTTTTTAAGAAATTTTGTTATTTTTTTTTTAATTTTTGCTGCCTCATATTTATTTTTAATTTTTAAAATGTATAATGAATAGACAAAATAAGAATTTAAACAATAAATTAATAAAGAATTAGGATTTCATACACATGAAATATTCAAATTTGGCCTATCATAGTATAGGAACTAATTGAAATGATTTCAAAAATTCATAGTTTTAGTTCAAAAAATAGCTAAAGTTGGACTTGAGCGCGCTTTTTCCTATAAATAATATTTAATTAAAAAACAATAGACAGTAAATGTACATAATTATTCTTTTGTATATAAGTTTGTGCAAAAATTTTTTCAAGTGACAATTTGATACAACCAAGAATGAAATCAATGTAAAACTAATAATATTTTTTTATTTGAGTAAAGGGAAACTCCAATGATCACATGATTACCTTCTACAATAATGAACTTATTCTCCTATTAGTCTAACTTGATCCTATTTATATTAGTAATTAACCAACTAATTAACCACTAACTATTTAATAGTTAACTAACTAACTAACTAATTATACAAGTCCTATCACAATCTATTAATAAATCCGATGACACAAAAAAGGATAAAAGTTTTATGTATAAAATGCTGTTTATAAAACATTACTTCTTTTTTAGAAAATTCCACTAAAATAGCAAAGTAAATTACATTAATTACTATTATTTACCACAACACTCTGGGAATTTGTACTTAGTGCTTGCTGCTAGGTAAACTCATTTCTTTCACTAGCTACAAATTAACTCTGCAAATTTCAATGAAGATGGTTGGAATTTGCAACAGGGAACACTGCTACCTGCTAGACCGCAACCATTCCGTAGTCCTTAAAATTTCATCAGTTTTATTTTTTAATATAAAAACTAATCTTCTTTGAAAAAACTAATATTGTTTAAAAAAAGGAAGAAAATTTAAAGTAAAAATCAATATATAATTATTTTCAGTTTTATTTTTTAAAATAATTTTTTTGGGCAAATAATATATAATTATTATTTTTTGACTTGTAATAATATATAATTATTTTTGTCCAACTAAAATGTGAAAAAGTTAAAAATAAAGACATTAATTAGAATTATCAAGCCAAACTTACATACGAGCAGATTGCAAATGAGTTGGGTCAGGCTAACTCGCCTTTCATCAGGCCATAGCTATAGAAATCAAGCTCAGTCCATGGACTCAACAGGCTAGCACGTGAGCTAGGCTATTTTTTTAAAATTAAAATTTAAAATGATTAAAATTAAATAAATCTCACTAATTATAATAGTTAATACATGTAATTACAAAAAGATAATTAAAGTTTACCTTTTCAGTTTTGATTCTAGCAATTTATTCTACATAAATAACACTAATTGCTATTGAAGGTTCTCAAATTTAATTTGAAGTAACATAAGTTAAAAATGATAGCAATTTATTCAAAATAAATTATAGCATTTATTTCTATTCAAAGTCATCAAATTTAATATGAAGTTATAACCTCTAAAATTGTTTATCATAAACATCCATTTTGTTTTTTACAAGCAAAGCGCATGAGTTAATAACCCCTAAAATCGTACCCTTCCTTTCTTTAGAGCACATGATCATTGATCAAGATACACTAAGAAAGCAGGGAGGGGGTAGATTCTAGTTTTCACTCGTGATTTGTAGCAAAGAAAGGAAGGAAACAAAGTTGCATGTCATAAAATTTATAAATGCATTATTGAAATTTTATTGAGATGGTGTTTTGACAAGCATGGTTGTGTAATTAAGAAATATTACATGGTCGTATTCTAGTTTTCCCCTCATGCTCCAGATTTGGACAAATTAATATTGGTAACCTAGTCAAAATCATTTTTCTCATGATAATTTATTTCTAATTCCTTTTAGTTTTTCAAACAGAGCAATACGAATTTCTTCTTTATCAATAATAATAATAATAATAATAATAATAAAATCATGCAAGAACAGAAAAATCTGGGAAGAAGTCTGCTTCAACTACTGTGGCTACTTTCTATACTTCCGACATTCTTTGGTTGGAAGACTTGAGTTCCAAAATTTTTTTCCAGAGGTCACCAAAGCAGCTTGCTTTGGTTGTTTAAGAATTTTCCCATTACATTAAGAAGCATGGGGCAGGGCATAATAAAGCAGGGGAGGAGGAGTACTTTCAAGTTTACTATTTTCCATTAGAATTGGCATGCTTATGGAAAGGCCAAAGATTTACCAGACGCTCAAGCATGCTTTTTGTGAAATAGCCAGAGAATCCCGCAGGTGCCGCTGGTGGAGGAAAGTCTTCAGCAGGCATAGCAAATGGACGAATCATCATCTCCATTTTTTCTAATGTGAGATATGATCCTATTTCTTGTAGCCTTTCTGGACCCATAATGGGCAGCGTGTGCTCCTGATGCAATGAAGTAGCCTCACTATCATTCTTCTGTCAACCACAAAAAGAAACAGATTAGTGAAGATTAAATTCGCAACGCAAAGTTAGCATATTCACTGATATTCCTCTTCGTCACATTAAAAGTTGTTATAATGAGAAAATTTATCACATCAATGAATGGCATTTGCATGGAATGGGTACATAAAACTAAACACATGCCACGTGTTTTCAGCAGCAAGTTTGAGGGAAAACAATTATGCTATCTGGTAAAGCCAGTATGAAGAAAATTTCTTGTTTCATAGGAAGCTTCAGACCAAAGGCACCATAAGCATCCTGAAGACTAACGGGCATTGTATTGGATTTCAATTTCATGTCACACACCGGATATGGTAATAGAAAATGAACAGCATTCAAACCCCTTGTCTACAGACTATTCTTGGGAGTTTGGAGGAGAGGATAAGGAAAGAAATTTAAAGAAAATAAAGAAGAAAGAGAACAGAGGAGAAAGGGAGCTTGAAGTTTTAAATCCTCTAAAATCTTCTAAATTGGTAAAACTTCAAAATGTTCACAAAAAATTGATAAAAGAGGGTGTTGGAAGATTATTTTAAAATTCTTATTTCTTTTCCCTCCTTTTATAAAACATCCAAACAAGGAAGCTTATGATAATATTCTCCCGCCCCTCGTTTCTCTTCCAAAATCCTCCATCCAAATATAGCCTTAGGTAAACTATATTAATTGGATATCATTACCTCCAAGGGGGATAAATCGGCACCACGGCTGAAGGTCAGCTCTATGCGAAACCTTTTTGGATCTTCTAAAGCCACCTGCAATTTCCAAGTCAAAAGAAGTTTCAATAGAAGACAGATAAATATGTAAATTACAGTTTACATGACTCCAGACAACCAGTTATGTCCATCAAAATATTGCAACTGCTCACACGGAAAGGATTATAGCTTTCAATTGGATAACTAATTAAGTCATGTTTGATAAAATAAGTCATTTTCAATGTCACATGTCACTGCTTCTGGTAAAATAATATAGTCAGCTCTAGATAATCTCATTTGCGCTTGCATCTGAACTCCAGAGTGAAGCATCATATGACATAGTTTATTAGAGCACCTTCAAAGAGGATCATGAAGATTAAATCATCAGGTCAGGTGGATCTTTAACACTTTATGTGCTAACCAACGATCTCAAATGTCATACAATCATATTAACATTGGAAGAAGAATGAATTTATCTGAATTTAAATCAAGTATCACAATAAAACAAACCTGCAAAATCTTCATTTAAAGAACTCTCTTTGGATGCTTATTCCAAGGAAGATATCTTGCTCTCATAATTGCACAATCATCTTTCTCCTCCCCTAAAATTTTCTTCTTTTATCGTAAATAGAGATTGAGAGGAAAAACTGACAATACTCCTTATAAGTTTTAAGATTCCTGTTTTTTACTTTCTTTTGTATGATATATACTCTCATTCTGCTTGATTTTTCATGTTAATGAATATTTGATTCTTTTCCAAGCATTCAGATTCAGTAACAAAAGAAACTTGCATTTCCATGTTAGTACAAGTCAGTCATGTAGCATGAGTCAGTCAGGACCACATGTCCCACATGGTTACTTCCTGGGGCATTGATTGCCAACTAGACAGGTCAAGGTCCATATCAAGTATGATAAACCTTGCTCCTAGAATTAAAATTAAGGAACTACAATAACATAAGTAACCAATTTATAGAATGTTGAGCACTTAGGATAAGGAACCAGAATTTTTTCTAACAATAACAAATTAGAAATGCCACCTAATGGGATAAAGTTTGGTTGTTGTGGTTGTAGTAACAAATAAGAAATGCTGATTAGGCAACGACCAAAATAAGTAAATAACCCACCTCTGTGTTCTCAAACATCCTTAGGACAATGTAACTCATATAGTCAAGCTCCTTTGTTTTATATAGGCGCTCTAGAGCATTGAGGAATATAAGACTCTCTTCTCCTTGAAGAGATTCATCCAAATTACAATAACGGAGAACATTCATGAGAGAATGGATATGTGATTCCTGTAAAAAAACAAGAGTATGGAAATCAAATTAAGGGTAAAATTCTATCCAAAAAGGAAACAACAAAAGTTTATGAACCAGTCTGTTTGGATGCATCTATTTGGATAGAGGTATTTGCACTTCAGCTTTCAATATAATTTGATTAATTAAAATTTGTTCTCACATATGAGCTGTGTTATCTTTGTTAAGTCGTGATTTAATGAATTGATACAATATACAAAACAATATGAACCAAATACCTTCCATCAAATGGATTCATACCAAGGGGACTTTACATAAAACAAAAATTCTTCTTAACTTCAGAGTAAGAATGCCAATGCAGTGTTTCAAGAGCTGGACCAGTCTGACTTGTTTGTCTGTCAACTTGCTTACATACCAATCCGGTTACCTCTGAAACTCAGACTTGGTCAAACTCAAAACTGGTAAAAAAAAAAAGGGGCTGAACTAGAAATAATAAAAAAATACTTTTTTTTTTTTTTTAAATTCTAACTCATAAATTATATATGTAATGTTTACTTCCTCTTAAAATTATAAATTTATGAGATTAAAAAAAATTTAAGTACATTTATTTGCTATTTTATGATGATTTATTTCTTTGCTTTTTCTTTTTTCTAATTTACATCTATTTTTC
The DNA here is from genome assembly GCA_019955255.1 of Castanospermum australe. Taxonomy (NCBI): domain Eukaryota; kingdom Viridiplantae; phylum Streptophyta; class Magnoliopsida; order Fabales; family Fabaceae; genus Castanospermum; species Castanospermum australe. The sequence continues at coordinate 166,624 of NSJW01000041.1, forward strand.
AAAATTTTTTTGCTTTCTTTTTATTTTTCCAGTTGACCAGCTGCCAAACTGGTTGGACCAGAACTGGCAGACTCACTAGTTTGATGTTCAGTCCAGTTTTTAAAACATTGTGCCAATAGCAGAATTTCAGAATAAAGACTGGAATTGTCTTTGAATTTTTTTTTTACATCAATCGCCACCATATAAGAAAGGAAGTAGAACTTACAAGTATATAAGGGACGATACACTAATGCAAGCATGTATAAATCTTGTCCAATATAATAGATTCAACATTTAGCTTGATAATTGAGTAGTCTTTTCATCTTGAGAAAATTATAATATACAGTTAATTTTGACGAAGGCTAAATGCAATATAATTAAGCACAATTATATTTCCAAGTTATATCACTCAATCAATTGGTATAAAACAATTCAGGTCTTTTTTTGTTAGAAACAAGATGAAAATTATCTCATTTTCTAACTATAATCCCCAGGAACCCAACGAATATGATGATAAAGTTGGGGGAAAATGACAAGAAAAGAATTCTTGGTAAAATATTTCAGCATAAAATCAATTAACCACTTAATGAGTAACCACTTTTTAATTAAATTAACCAATCGAGTAAATAATTGTTCTTGAATTGGAAATAACTTTACCAAGAATTCCTTTTTTATAATCTTCATAAAAACAATTGAGCAGTTAATTGCTCCTGAATTGGAAATATTTTTATCAATAATTCAATTTTTTATAATTTTTTCTACAAAGAAATTCCCTCATTAAAAATCACATGCACAAACATGGGGCAGGGGGGAGAAGTGAGTTTCTGTTCAAGGTTTTAAAACACAATGTGATACAGCACTCACTGATGTGAAGTACAGGCGTGTTCGCACATGGAGTTCAGGTGTCTTTACATTTGCATACCTGGAGGAAAATAAAAAGATTAGAATATACAACAAAAAATGTACGAAATCAAATGAGGCCCTGATATTTACTTTGGATCCAAACGATATTTGATCTCTCTATCATCGTCATCATCTTGATCCATTGATATATCATTCAAAGTGTTGGATTTTCTTATTTCATCATTCTTATTGAAAAGTTTTGACTTGGCCTCTGTATCTTCCTTTTCAGTTTTCATGAATGATGAATGGTCTTGGTTATTCTTTAACTCAGCAACACTAATGGCTTCCTCGCGAGTGTTCCACAGATCAATTAAAATTTTACCCAATAATCGACGAGCAATCTGAATTGAAACAGTACAAAGTAATCAGGTGGCTACGGTTAGAACTACAAATGTAGAAAATATAAACAATGCGTATAACCTGGGTACTACATGTTATAAAAGGTCCTCAACCTAGCATACAGTTTGAGATTTCTCATTCCATAAAGTGATTGTTTCTTACTTCTCTTGGGGCCTAGAGGGTTGTAATATTTAAATCCTAAGCAAAAATGTGGCTATAATATGACCTTAAGAAACTTATGGGGCTATTAATCTTAGTAACCAACGCATGATAACATGGTATGGCGATAACTGTCATACAAGCAGAAGTTCAAATTTTAATGAGGCATTTATCCTATTACTGGAAGTTGTAAAAGACATATTCCTTGAGTCATCATATCCAAGATATTCAATCTCTGCATGCTTTTTCTGTTTCTACGACATATTTCAAAGATTCAAATTAAATCAATTCCACATGATTCATGAAACATTATGATTTCTGCATTCCTTCATTTTCTGCCTCAACTTAAAGTGTGTAACACCGAATGCAATGGAAGACGTATTTAAGCCATCATGACACCAAAAATCCAGTCCCAGAACCCAAATAAACTGATTTTGAAATTCATAAAGTGAAACAAATTGAAATGGAGAAACAATAGATATTGAGAAGAAGATCTAAAGTGAGTCTTTGTTAATGATGTATGAAGCAATTCTTTTGTTTTCGCCGATTATCCTTATGTTTATGGTTGGATGTCAGAGATTTTGAATTCCCAGAAAGCAGAAGCTGCCACAATCCAAACTTTTGCTTAAGTAAAATGAAGATAGTGATAGACCCCTTATTAAGAAGGTATACATCAGAAAAGGGAAAAGAAGGAGTAATGGGCCGACCCAAACCAACAAACCAGCTGCACACATGGGAGGAATTGGGGACAGGGAGGGGAATATCAAGAAGATCCTTGTAATAGAACCTGCTGCATACTAAATGTATAGGTGGCAGCAGGTGGTTGGGGGATAGGTTTCTTATCTTGAGAATATAGGAGGGTAGGGAGGTTGCGGGGAGGGCAGGAAACATTTCGTGGAGAGTTGTGGTCTGGGAGGAGACAGCCCCTCGAAGAGCTGTGGTGTCCATTTCTTTGCTTTGTTCTGTTTTTCTATATCTCTCTTGATTATCCAGAGCTGTATTTTGAGATTTCTCCCACTCTGATATCACAAAATATCAGTAGCGGGAGATTGTTTAGTGTGAATATAAAGAAGGATTAGCTCACTGTTCTATCTTGTTCCCTATCAGACAGCTTGAATACTCTGTTATATCAACTTAGCACCAAAAGACACATTTAAAACTTCTGCAATTTATTAAAAAAAAAAAAACTTGTTCCAAGTTCTAACTGTTAGATCTTTCGATGAATCTGCCATAAATTATTATGATGTGTATGAAGAATTATTTATGCCATCTAGTAGTTCTCATCTCCACTTATAGGAGGTGAAATTATCTCACCCTCCATTGAAGAAAAGATTCTTGGCCATTAATTGGGGGTTGACATCTAAAGCATACTGAATGCAAAATTTTTTGTAGAGGTAGAATAAGGAAACTGTTCAATAATTTATGACATGAAAGACAATTTGTGAGATTCCTTACAGCAGGAGTTTACCTTTGAGCCAATCTTCAGCTTCTGCTTCGGATTAATTCCATATTCATTTGGAATTACACCATCAGCAAGTGCCTGCAAATAAAATGGCAGAGCAATCAAGAAAGCAAAGTGATTGAACTTATCAGTCACAGTTGATAAATAAATATAGGAAAATTAGTATAGGTAAGGGTTCTATTTCTGCAAGGGTTTTATCTTTGCTTCACTACAAAGAGAATTGAGCAAATCAGAGTGGCACAGCAAAAGTGAGGAGGACCCATAATCCACAGGTCCCAGGATTGAAACCTTGCTCTAATAAAGAGTAGCTTCTTCCACACTGATATTATTTCCCCAACTAGTAGGATAAGGCTTTGGTTGTTGTTGTTGTTGTATGACTCTTTTATTTATTTAAAATATATAGTTTCTTTCAAAACGGTTAAGCCAAAACACTGTTGAGAATTTGCAAAAGATAGGTTTGCTGAGTGATGGGTGCTCAGGCTTGGCAGTCATACAAGTCAGCGGTTTTCTTTCAAAAAGGATGCAAGTGCAGTAGAACTGTACAAGGGAAAAAATATAGCATGTGAAAAATAGAAGAGAAAATCTGTAATCCTCAAAGCCCACAATGGGAGCATTTTGATGTAAGAATATCAGCAATGCTACACAGCATGAAATTTATTCATAACCCAATGACATGGAAACATGACCAGCAGTGAACCATCAATAGTTATATTTTAAAAGTACATCAAGTAGATTCAAATATTGCCATGTCAGTCCCTGTCATGTTGGTGCAATTAGTTTGAGTTGAGCAGCATTTTCCTCTACAATCTTCTACATACCTGGGCAACTTTAAACAGCTCATCCAGTCCTTCTAGATTAAGATGTGCATTGTGCAAGAGATCATATCTGTAACGTGCAAGTCAACATTAAGTTTTCATTAGAAAAGAATTAAAGAAGCTACAGAATTTAAATGAAACTGCCAATTTTTCCTTCAAACTCAGAAAGTTGCAGATTAGGTTAACTTATTTACATATGTGATACACAGATACATAAAATATAAGAGATTAAAGTGTTTTGGTGATGATAACTCAATGTGTAAATTTCCCTCAGCCAAGCACGGTGTTCGCGGTTTAAATTGGTTCGGTTTTCAAGGAAAAAGTCATCTGAACCTATTGGAATATACAAATATGATCGTGATTTGGATATTAATAGAAATCAGATCCAATCTTTACTGTTGTAATGTGAATATTGTTAGAGAAATTCTAGGCTAGATTTTAGGCTGTAAATCAATCCCTTGAATTGAGGGATTACAGTTAATTCTTTCCTGATTTTTTTCCTAAATTTTTCTCTTAGGTTTTTCCCTAGAGTTTCCCAATGAATACAGCCTTGTACATCCATAAATATGAATGAGAACAGATTGTACTCTCTATTTCTAAATTCCGCATGGTGTCAGAGCTTTAGGCTTGATTTCTGGATTCTATTTGCAGCCTTCATTGCTGCGTCTCTTTCTCTATTTGCAGCCTTCATTGCTGCATCTCTTTCTCTCTGTTCTGTTCTACAGCCTTCATTGCTGTACCCGTCCCTCACCTTTGCCTAAACAAATTTCTTCTTTTTCGGCTTCAATGTCTGGAACCTCTGCTTCTCAAACCTCTGTCAAATCAGAGGAAACTATGTCCAATCATATGACTGGGGACCTACAGAATGTTAGGGCGACCTATAGGCTAAAGGAGAAAAACTTTCTCAAGTGGTCTCAATTTGTCAAAACCTACCTAAAAAGGAAAGGGCCGACTCAGCCATTTGCTCGGAACCGGACCTAAACCAGGAGAAGCTGGATTTGACGCATGGGATGAAGCTGATTCTATGATGATGTCATGGCTGTGGGATACTATGGAACCAGCCATCAGCGATACGTGCATGTTTCTAACAACAGCAAAGGATATTTGGGAATCTATTCAGCGGACATATTCAAAGGCTCGAGATACAGCCCAAATATATGAAATCATGGCGAAAGCAAGGGGAACAAAACAAGGGAACAAGACAGTCACTGAGTATGCTAATATTTTACAAAATTTGTAGCAGGAAAAATAATCATTATCGAGTATGCATTATGAAGTGTTTAGAAGATGCAGCCACTTTGAAAAATTTCATAGAGAAGGAGAGGGTTTATGATTTTCTGCCTGGCCTTAATCTAGAATTTGACCAGGTGAGAGTTTAGATACTTGGCAAGGAGGAAGTACCATCATTAGAAGAAAGTATTTCTCTAGTCCGAGCAGAAGAGAGCCGAAGGAGTGTCATGCTTGAACCTCGGACGTTGGAGGGATAAGCATTACTGACTGGAAGAATCGAGGCAAAGATTGAAACACAAAAGAATAATAACCGAGACAGTTTGTGGTGCACCTTTTGCAAGAAGCCGAGGCACACAAAGGAGAAATGCTGGAAATTGCATGGAAAACCAGCAAGCCGAGAATGGGAGAACCGATCAGCACATCCTCCAGCTCATTTGACTGAGTTTCGAGAAGAACAGCAGAAAGGAAACTTCAATCAGGTTGAAATTGAGAAAATCAGAGGTTTGTTAGAATCTCTGGATAAGCCCTCGGGTTCATGCTCTCTAACCCTCTTAGGTAAATCTTCCTGTTTTTTTAGGTTTACATGCCTCAAGGAATCACTTAGATACTTCATGGATCATAGACTCTGGGGCTACTGACCATATGACTCCCTGTTCCTCACAGTTTAGCACATATACACCTTGTCCTAGTAATAGAAAAATCACAGTAGCAAATGGATCACTTGCTACTGGTGCCGGAATTGGGAATATATCTATTTCACCAAATCTTACCTTGAAAGATGTCCTTCATGTGCCAAAATTATCAGCCAACCTTGTCTCTATCCAAAAACTCACTAAAGATTTACAGTATAATGTGGTTTTTTATCCATCTTATTGTGTTTTTCAGGACAAGGACTCGGAGAGAAGGATTGGACTTGCTAAGGAAAGGAATGGGCTGTATTTTCTTGAGACACCAGATGCCTCTAAAGAAGTTCCAAAAAATCTATCTGTTTCTTTCCTTACAACCTCTAATAAAGAAGCCATTTGGCTTCATCATTTTCGTTTTGGCCATCAATCTTTTGAAACATTGAAAGTTATGTACCCATCTTTGTTTAAGAATCTAGATATTAAAGAATTTCATTGTGATGTTTGTGAGTTTGCTAAACACACTCGGGTTTCATTTCCTACTAGCAATAAACGATGTTCTAAACCTTTTGATTTAGTCCATAGTGACATTTGGGGACCTTCTACAATCCCAAATGTCTCAGGAGCTCGTTGCTTTGTTACTTTTAATTGACGATTATACTAGAGTCACATGGAATTTCTTGCTCAAACAAAAATCTGATGTGAGTACTGTTATTCCTTCCTTTCATTCCATGATTCAGAATCAGTTTGGGGTTAAAGTCAAAGTTTTTAGGTCTGATAATGCCAAAGATTTATTTTAATCAAGTGCTGTCACCATATTTTCAAAAGGAAGAAATCATACACGAGTCATCCTGTGTTAATACACCCCAACAGAACGGAATTGCTGAAAGGAAAAATGGTCATCTTCTTAACACTACCCGAGCCTTGTTATTTCATGGGAAAGTTCCTAAGTCTTATTAGGGGGAAGCTATTCTTACAGCTACTTATATGATAAATAGGTTACTTTCACGTATATTGGACCAAAAAACACCCATGGTGTTAGGAACCTCCCTTTTCCTTCACAGAAAACAGATAACAGTACCTAGGATTTACAGAAAACTGACACAAACAGCACCTGTGATTGAGCCCAGAAATTACAGAAAACTCACGTATGAAACTGACAGAAAGATTACAAAGAAAACACTGGAAAACTGAGGGGAAATTACACTGAAAGAAGACTACACTAACAGCACTTATCAGAACTGACAGAATGACAAAATGACAAAGGTTCCAAGCTTTCGAGAGGCTTGGTCTCTCCCTGTCCAGACTCCACTCCGAAAATCCTCCCTTCCCCTCTGTTCGTGACTTCCCACCTTTTGTATTCTGCAGAACCCATACTGCCCCCCATTCCTACATAATTGCCATTCTGCAGAACCCATACTGCCCCCCACTCCTACATAACTGCCATTCTGCACTGTTTTTCTGCTGGGCTTTCGTAATTCCCTCTAACCTTGCTTCTTTGGTACTGTTTCCTAATAGGGGATCTAACAATACTCCCCCCCAAAAGTTTCACCTTGTCCTCAAGGTGGAATTCAGGGAAATTATTCTGAATGGTGAGGAAAGGTTCCCATGTGCTCTCAAAATCTGGCAAGTCCTCCCATTTAATTAACACTTCCAGCTCCCCATTTGATATGGTCCTGACATTGAGCACTGCTGCCGGGTACACTCTCAGTTCCCATTCCTCTATTAAACTTTTAGGTAAGGGTTGTTGGTTCACCACCTCCGCTGCTGACTTTTTCAGTAGGGATACATGAAAAACCGGATGTATCCGTGTGTAGTCAGGAAGGTGTAGCTTATAGGCAACCTGCCCCACTTTTTCTATCACCTTGTAAGGACCGTAAAATCTTGGACTTAACTTTTCATTTGTTTTCCTTGCAAGAGACTTAAAGCGATAGGGACGTATCTTTAAGTAAACATAGTCTCCCAGTTGGTAGCTGACATCTCTCTTCTTATCTGCTTGTGACTTCATCTTGTTCTGTGCCATAGCTAGGTTATCTTTCAGCTCATCCAAGATCATGTTTCTATCTGCCATGAGTTGATTAGCCCCTTCCACCACGGACAAATCTTCCAGTTGCCTTAGCAAGATGGGCTGGGTCCCTTCCATACAATGCCTTAAAAGGAGACATTTTAGTAGAACTGTTGTAATTGGTGTTGAACCAGAATTCCGCCCAATTTAACCACTTAGGTCACTGCTTAGGCTTATCCCCCACAAAACACCTGAGATAAGTTTCGAAGACACCTATTCACCACCTCTGTTTGACCATCTGACTGCAGGATGATAGGCTGAACTGAGCTTGAGGGTTGTTCCTGATAGCTTGAACAGATCTGCCCAAAACTGACTGATAAACACTCGGTCTCTATCCGAAACTATTGAAGTGGGGAAACCCGTGTAACTTCACTATCTCCTTCACAAATGCTTCAGCCACATCCTTGGCTGAAAATGGATGACACAAGGGAATGAAGTGGGCGTACTTAGTGAGTCTGTCCACAACCACCATGATAGTGTCTACGCCGTGTGCCTTTGGCAATCCTCCTACAAAGTCCATGGAAATATCACTCCACACTTGAGTTGGGATCGGTAATGGTTGCAGCAAGCCGACCGGAGATAGTGCCTGATATTTGTTTCGTTGACAGATGTCACAAGCTGCCACAAAGCTCTTGATGTCTCTCTTCATACCTTCCCAATACAGCAGCCCAGCAATCTTCTTATATGTCCTAAAGAAACCGAATGTCCTCCAAAAGGAGTAGCATGGAATTCATGTAATATTGAAGGTATCCTCATCGCACTTCTTGACAAAACCAATCGTCCCTTATAGTACAAACAGTTCCCCTTCGCCATATACCCCGGACGAGCTTCCTTATCTGTTAACAAATCTTGCAGGATGGCTTTTCAGCTTGCTGTCGTTTAGAACCTCTTCTGCCCAATGCTCGGATTCTGTCATATGAAAAGTGGAGATGACACAGAATTCTTCTCTTCTAGATAGAGCATCTGCTGCCTTATTCTCCCTTCCAGGCTTGTACTGCACTTCAAAGTCAAACCCCATCAACTTTGAGGTCTATTTCTGCTGTTCCTCACCCAATAGCCTCTGCTCAGTTAAGCACTTCAGGCCTTTCTGATCTGTTCAGATCACAAAATGCCTCCTCATCAAGTAATGCCTCCACTTCTTGACTGCTAATACTACTGCCATCAATTCTCTTTCATATACTGATTTTTGCTGCGCCCTGCATGACAAACCTTGACTTAGATATGCCATCGGTTTCCCTTCTTGCATCAGAACCGCCCCCAACCCTTTGCCAGACGCATCTGTCTCCACCACGAATGGCTTTGAAAAATTTGGTACTGCTAATACTGGAAGAGTTACCATGGCTGACTTCAACATTTCAAAAGCCAGCTGTGCTTCCTCATTCCACTCGAACTCGTCCTTCTTGAGCAGCTGAGTTAACGGCAGGGCTATCTAGCCATAATCTTTTACAAATCTTCTGTAATACCCTGTCAACCCCAAGAACCCACGAAGTCCTTTAACATCCTTAGGTTTCTGCCAACGGGTCATACCTTCAATCTTTGCAGGTTCAGCTTGGACCCCCTCAGTTGAGATGATGTGACCCAGGTACTCCGATTTTTGGTTGTCCAAAACTGCATTTCTTTTTCTTAATCAGCAGCTGATTCTCCCTTAGTTGTTGCAAGACCCTCTCCAAATGCTGCAAATGCTCTTTTCTGCTACTGCTGTATATGAGTATGTTATCAAAAAACACTAACACAAATTTCCTCAAAAATAGGCGGAATACCTCAATCATTAATGCTTGAAACGTGGAGGGTGCGTTGGTCAACCCAAATGGCATAACCAAAAACTCGTAGTGCCCTTCATGAGTGCAGAATGCTGTCTTTAAGACATCCTCTTCTTTCATCCTGATTTGATGATACCCTGACTTTAAGTTCAGCTTGGAAAAAATTACTGCCCCTCCCAACTCATCTAGCAGCTCATCTATAGCGGGGATAGGAAACTTGTTCGGTACCACCACTTTGTTCAAGGCTCGGTAGTCCACACAAAATCGCCATCCTCCATCCTTCTTTTTAACCAATATAATAGGGCTGGAAAATGGACTCGTACTAGGCCTTATGATTCCAGCTGCTAGCATTTCAGCTACTACCTTTTCAATCTCATTTTTTTGATAATGCGGGTACCTATAAGGTCTGATGTTGGGTATTGAGGATCCCTCCTTCAGCCTTATGGCATGATCCTGTCTTCTGGAAGGGGGCAACCCGTGGGGTTCCTTAAAAAGATCCTGAAATCCCTCCAGAACCTGTTGCAACTCCTCCCACTCTTCAGTTTCAGTTTGCTGCTTGATTTCCTCCGCCTTCAATTCCACATAAAATCCTTCTCCCTCATTGTACAGAGCCTTCACCATAGATTTTAAAGAGGCTGCATATCTAGACAGAGAAGAATCCCCTTGTAACGTGACTAGCCTCCCTTTTGATAAAAATCTCATTGTGAGCTCTTTGAAATTGGCTTTGATCTCACCCCAACCCCTCCAACCAATCCAGCCCGAGAACAACATCTGCTCCTCCCAATTCAAACCGAAAATAGTCAGCTGTGATGTTGAATCCTTGTACCCGCATATTTACCCCTTTACACACCCCTTAGCACCGAATTTGATGCCCATCACCTACTTCCACAATGTACTCAGATGTTTCTGTCAAGGGTAGATTAAGCTCTTCCACTATCTTCCTATCTATAAAATTACTCGAAGCTCCACAATCCACAAGGACGACCACCTTTTTTCCTTGTATCTCACCCCATAGTTTTGAGTGATTTTTTTGAAGTTAGCCCCATTATGCTATTCATTGACAGCTGTAAGGCCCGATCCTCTCCTACAATCATCCTTTTTTCTTCGGTTTTTTCCTCAGGCTCCTCCTCTTGACACCCACTTCCTCCTCATTGCCCAACAGCAGCACGTTAAGCTGTTTAAATTTACACACGTGCTCGGGTCCAAATTTCTCATCACATCTGAAACATAACATTTTCCTCCTTTTCTCCTGTGCTTCTGCTTCAGAGAGTCTCCTGTATCCTGCAGTCTTCTTTGGATAGCTACTCCCCTCCCCTGAACGCGCCTCTACTGATTTCTGCCCCATAAATCCAGTTTTGGAAGCAGTTGTCGTGTAGGAGTTCCCTCTGGAGGTGGAATCATAATTTGGGTATGTTTTAGTCCCCACTTCGACAGTAGCTGTTCTACTAACAGAATAAGGTCGGCTGCTCGCTTTGGAGCTCAATCCTCCTTTTTCTGTTCCCACCACAAATTCCTTTCTCCACCAGCAGAGCCAAATCCATCAATTCTACTAAGGTTTCCACTCTGTGCAGCTTCATTTCTGCTCTCACTACTTCCTTCAAGCCATTGAGAAATATACCTTTCAGCATGCTCTCATCAACTTTTGCTAAAGGTACTGTGAGAAGCTCAAACTGCTCTCTATACTCCATGACCGGGGCTTGACTGTTGGAGTCCCAGCAACAACTCATATGGATTTTGAGCTAAAGAAGGCTGGAACCTCCTCACCACGGCTACTTTAAACTCTTCCCAACTTGCCTGGGAATTTCGGGTTTCCCACCAGGAAAACCAGTTCAGTGCCTTCCCTTCGATAGCCATCATTACTGCATCTAGCTTCTCGTGGTCTTCCAATAAATTCACCTGGAAGTACCTCTCAATTTTGTTCACCCAACCAAAAGCATCATCTCCAAAAAATATGGGTACCTCCAACTTCCTTCCTCTTTCTTCCAAGGGTGAGCTTCGAGTGGGTCTTGTGATAGTCCCACTAGAGCCTACCTTGCCCTGCAGCACTTCCTCTCCTTCCTCCTCTGTCACTGCACCTGTCGGCCTACTGGGTAGCATTGGGTCTTTCCCTTTCATCACTGTAACATCTGCTCTATACGGTTTATTTGAGCTCCCCTTTCTTCCTTGTCCTGCCGTGCTTCCATTCTTTCCTGCTGAGTTTCTATTCTCAGCCTATCAATATCGCTTCTCAACTGCTCCATTCCCTTCTCTAGCACCTCCACTCTGTTTTCCATTTTAGATCTCACCATTCACAGTCCCCTGAATCGGGAGCTCTGATACCACTTTGTTAGGAACCTCCCTTTTCCTTCACAGAAAACAGATAACAACACCTAGGATTTACAAAAAACTGACACAACAGCACCTGTGATTGAGCCCAGAAATTACAGAAAACTCACGTATGAAACTGACAGAAAGATTACAAAGAAAACACTGGAAAACTGAGGGGAAATTACACTGAAAGAAGACTACACTAACAGCACTTATCAGCACTGACAGAATGACAAAATGACAAAGGTTCCAAGCTTTTGAGAGGCTTGGTCTTTCCCTGTCCAGACTCCACTCCGAAAATCCTCCCTTCCCCTCTGTCCGTGACTTCTCACCTTTTGTATTCTGCAGAACCCATACTGCCCCCGACTCCTACCTCCTTCCTAACTGCCATTCTGTAGAATCCCAGAACCCATACTGCCCCCCACTCCTATCTAACTGCCATTCTGCAGAACCCATACTGCCCCCCACTCCTACATAACTGCCATTTTGCACTGTTTTTCTGCTGGGCTTCCGTAATTCCCTCTAAACCCTGCTTCTTTGGTACTGTTTCCTAATGGGGGGTCCAACACATGGCAATTCTGTCCACTTTCTATCCTCACTTCCGAGTATCCAATGATCTTATACCAAGAGTCTTCGGTTGCACTTCTTTTGTCCATATATATAATCACCAGAGGGGAAAATTAGATCCACGAGCCATCAAATGTATCTTCCTTGGCTATTCTAGCACACAAAAAGGTTATAAATGCTACCATCCTCCTTCTAGGAAATACTATATGTCAGCAGATGTAACCTTTGTTGAGAATAAGTCATATTTCAACCATTCTTATCTTCAGGGGGAGAATTCATTGGAAGATAAGAATGCTCCTGAAATAGGTGGTCTTAATCTTAGTGATCTTGAGTTACCCGTTTCTCAAACTCCTTGAGTTCCCCTTGCTTCTCCATCTGCTTCCCCAACTGATTTTGTTTCCCAATCTTATCCTGAAAATTCTCAACCCGAGTCTATTCCAAATTCCATTTCTCAGGAACCTATAACTCTTCCTCAAACCGATCCTGTTCATAATCCTAAAAGGTTTTCTCAGATATATTCAAGGAGATCAGTTGCTGTTCTTAATCCGAAGCAAAGCCAGACTACCAATCCGAGCCTTATCAATGAAAGCACGGTAAGTTCTATTCCTCCTTTGGCTGAACAGTCTGTTGATAATTATGAGAATGATTTAGATCTCCCCATTGCCCTTAGAAAAGGTTCCAGAAAATGCACAAAAGCAACCTATTTATCCATTGTCTTACTATGTGTCACTACAACGTTTGTCACCACTCCACAAAATTTTTTATTGTGAGCTTAGATACTATTGCTATTCCTAAATCTCTATCTGAAGCATTGTCAAAAGAAGAGTGGAGAAATGCAATGAAGGAAGAAATGAGGGCACTAGAGAAAAACAAGACATGGAAGATAGTTGACAGACCGAATGGAAAGAATTTAATAGGCTGCAAATGGGTCTTTGCTCTGAAATACAAGGCTGATGGCTCACTCGAGAGATGCAAGGCTAGGTTGGTGGCTAAAGGGTACACTCAAACTTATGGGGTAGACTATCAGGAGACTTTTGCACCAGTAGCTAAGATGAGCACAGTGAGAATCCTACTATCTCTAGCTGCTCACTTTGATTGGCAACTTCAACAATATGATGTAAAGAATGCCTTCTTACATGGGGACCTAGAAGAAGAAATCTACATGAGTATTCCACCAGGTTTTGAAGGGAAAGCAACAACAACTAAAGTATGTAAGCTGAAGAAAGCCCTGTATGGGCTAAAACAATCACCAAGAGCTTGGTTCGAAAAATTTACTAAAGTCATGAAAGCGTCAGGGTACAAGCAAAGTCAAGGAGATCACACACTGTTTATCAAGGACACGGATTTAGGAGGAGTTACAACACTTCTGGTATATGTTGATGACATAATAGTCACTGGTAATGATGAAGAGGAGAAACTCAAACTGAAACAGTGTTTGGCAAAAGAGTTTGAGATAAAAGAGCTGGGAAAACTGAAGTACTTTCTCGGAATTGAAGTCTCATACTCCAAGCAAGGGATCTTCATCTCACAGAGAAAATATGTCCTGGATCTTTTGAAGGAAACCGGAAAGCTTGGCTGCAAACCAGTGGCTACTCCGATTGAAGCAAACCAGAAACTAACAGCAGCAAGTGAAGAACCAACTGTTGATCGAGAAAATGTACCAGAGACTAGTAGGAAGGCTTATCTATCTTGCTCATACCCGACCAGACATTGCTTATGCAGTAAGTTTGATTAGCCAGTTTATGCATGATCCAAAGGAATCACACATGCAAGCTGCTCTTCGAATACTACACTATTTGAAAGGAAGTCCAGAGAAAGGAGTACTATTTAAGAAGAGTCAAAACCTCAAGTTAGAAGCCTATACAGATGTGGATTTTGCTGGCTCTATGGTTGATAGAAGATCAACAACAGGCTATTGTACCTTTCTCGGCAGTAATCTAATAACATGGAGGAGAAAGAAGCATAATGTTGTGGCAAAAATCAAGTGCAGAATCCGAATTCAGAGCAGCAGCACAAGGAATTTGTGAGTTATTGTGGCTGAAGATTATACTAGAAGGCTTGAAGATCAAGTGGCAGGGTCCTATGAGACTGTATTGTGACAACAAGTCTGCAATTAATATTGCTCATAATCCTGTACAACATGACAGGACAAAGCATATTGAAATTGACAGACATTTTATTAAAAGAAAACTTGAGAAAGGACTAATCTGCATGTCCTATGTTCCTTCAGGAGATCAACTTGCCGATGTCTTAACAAAAGGACTCAACAATGGGAATTTTCATGAGATAGTTTCCAAGCTGGGAATGGAAGATATATATTCACCAGCTTGAGGGGGAGTGTTGGAATATACAGATATGATCGTGATTTGGATATTAATCCAAATCAGATCCAATCTTTATTGTTGTAATGTGAATATTGTTAGAGAAATTCTAGGCTAGATTTTGGGCTGTAAATCAATCCCTTGAATTGAGGGATTACAGTTAATTCTTTCCAGATTTTTTTCTAATTTTTCTTAGGTTTTTTCCCTAGAGTTTTCCTATAAATACAGCCTTGTACATCCAGAAATATGAATTAGAACAGATTGTATTCTCTATTTCTAAATTCTGCAGAACCGAACCAAACCCATTTCAATTGGTTTGGTTCAGTTCGGTTTAGTTCAGTCGATTTTTGGCCAACCAAAAAAATTCATATCCAACTTCACTTTTTTTCTGTCATTGGCCAAAAAATCTTAATAGAAACATCATCAAATAGATCTAATCAACCAATTGTTCAAAAAATTTCCATAGAAACAACAACAAATTGAAATCTAATCATCTATAAGTATGTAAATTATAAAATTCCCATATATAATTATATGAATTCAGTTTGGTTTGGTTTACTTTAGTTTCATAAAGGAAAACTGAAACTCAACCAAATTGATAAATTTTCATAAAAAGAAAGCCAAGCAAAACCAAAATTAATCGGTTTTGTTTGGTTTTCGATTTTTCAGTTTATATCAGTTTGGTTCAGTTATGAACACCCCTACAACCAAGTCCTTTAAAGTTTTCTGCCTAGTTAAAATTTAGATATCAACATATATGCTTGAGACACAAATATAAAACTGGATGGAAGACCATTAGGAAAAAGTAGACAAGGGGATAGAATATATGGGAGAGAAGGGGAAAATTTTAGAGAGAGGAAAGACAAAGAAAGGATACAAAGAGAAGAGTAAAAGAATAGGGACAATCGCTCAGTAATTTCATTATTCATCAAACCTGAGAATTTATAGGAAAACAGACCCTAATTTAATAGAGAAAGAAATACATTTCAGTGGTTACACTTAGGTTGCAACTTGGCCGAGTAGAATAGTTCAGGTGAAGTCAAGCTCAGAGATCTTTACAATATCTTGCTATAAGTACCTTATTTGCTACTCACGCATTTTGATTTGTGCTTGGTTATTTCTTTATCACATGGTGACATTAAAATTTTAACTTCAATATTTAAAAAGCTTCATATTATAATTGAATATGAAGACCATATGCCTTCATTCTTTTTTGCTACATTTAACCCAAATGAGCTGAGTTCTTAGTTCTCTGATACAAACAATATCCAAGAACAAGAAGGGTGAAAGAAAAACCAAAGAGCAAATAAAGGTTTAACACTATTATAGCCTTTGGGAAACAAAAGACTCAGCATTGCACAATGTCCCCTTGAAATCTACGAACAAGGTCCCAGAAACTGATAGTCATGACAATATTTTTTTTTATGAAATTTTTATCCATACAACGATAAAATTCTGGCAAAGAATTATAATCTATCTCCGTTATTGCTATATTGCATAAATATTGTAGAGATTGAAAAGACCTTACTAAGTTAGCATAAAAACCTGATATAAAAGAGATAACTTACTTGCATGAATCATAAACATCTGGAATTTGGGTGATATCAAAGCGTCTGTGCAAGTAAACACACCATCAGTGAGTCTTCCCATACATTACGCACACACAGAACAAGAAAAATGCAAGTCCCAGGCTACACATGCAATGCTAGGAATTCATGATAGTTTTATAAATGAAACTGTAATTGGAAAATGCAAATTCAAAACAGAATGTAGAAACATTTAAAAAGAATTTTAATTAATGAAAGGAAAGATAAATTCTTACAACCAAAATCATTTTTTTTGTTCATTTAACATGCTACAAGATGAAACTAAAGCATACTATATTACTATGGACAGAGAAGAAAAATAATTTAGCTGAGATAATTTAATAGTGCAAGTATGTAATTAAGAATAATTTCATCTAAGAATAAAGATATAAATGGTGTCCATACAAACTACGGGGGTATGTAATGAGTTTTAACTTCACAAATAAATAGCTTTTAAAAAATTCAGATGTGACCGCTTTTGGTCGTGTATGTGACTAAAACTTTCTCATATAGTATTGGCATTCACATTTAGCAATTCTAATATCAGAAAGAAAATACAATATAAACAGAGCAACAATATTAAACCAAAAAATGGCAAATGCTTACTCCTTGCGTTCATTATACAAGTCCCTTTCAAGCTTTTCCCAGCGAGCATACATTAATAGAAACCCTTCACTACCGCAAGGTAATCCGGCAGCTATACGATGAACGTCAATATTTGTCTTGCCAAGTGCCTTTGCTTGGTCATAAGGAGGAATTACATCATATAAGTTTGTTTCTTTAAGTTTCTCATCTTCATCCTTGGCAAATAGTCTTACTTGTTCAGTGACTTTCTTAGTCAACCTTACCTATTGACAAGATATGCAGGGGAGAAATTGAGAAATAAAATTAATAATGAGTACCAGTTAGTTATCCTGTCAGGATTAATAGATTCAAACAACAGCAAACACGTTTCCCTTAATTAGAGGATGAGATAGTCTGGATACTGAAAAAACTTCAGCATGATCTTTGAAAAGGAAAGCAAGTAAGCCTACCCTACCAATGTTGAAAAATTACCAAAATTTGATAACTGCCAATTGAATCAACTTTTTCCTGACAATTTGTGATGTTTAACAATTCTTACATATGAATTCATATTAAATTTTCTTTGGTGGTCTACTCAAGGTTTCTTAAGAGGGTTTCTATTTTTCAATTTCAAAGAGATTGGACAACGGGTAAGGCTGCATACATCTGACCTTACCCAGACCCCCTAATATTGAGATACTTGTGCACCGGACCACCCTTTTTATGATTGACAGCTTTGTTGCATTTTAAAGTCTCTTTGGCTCTCTGTTCTCTTTCAATTTGTTTGTTTTGAAGTGTATCGTATCCTCCCCTTAGTTGTACCTCTTCTATTTTCTCTCCAATATAACTTCCACTTTTATAAAAAAAACATAAAAACACCATGAATACAAATGTCCTTACTCCCTTGATAATTCTTCTAAAGTCTTAAGCTTTATTATGCATTTTAACAATACTGAATTGGTTTTTCATTATTTCTCTTTTGCTTCTCATAATCAAAAGTTACATGTAAATATGTTTGTAAATGACACAGAAACTCAGGCACTAATCCCACATCTTAATGTCAAGTCAAGCAACACCTCTCCTGTAATGGATGTCATTATTGTAGTTATCCTTTATTCATATGGAACTCATCTACCACACCATCTGCAATTTTGGAAATTAACAACATTTAATTTTGCAACAATGTATGGCACAAGAAGTTCTTGTTAAATTTTATTCAGATTACTTTCAACAAAATATTTTCCACTATTGCTCCTTGAAGGGGTTATTTTGTGATAAAAGGGGGTTATTCCATTGCTATAAATTTCAGTTTATTAATGATAAAACATAGGATCACAAAATGAAAGTTAAAAAAATATTTTCAGAACAAACTGAATTAGAACTTTCCCATAATTTTTGTTGCAGAGTTACATTGGCATGAAGTATGGTTCTATAAGGGCCAACATTCTAGTTAGGACTATGAAACAAAATAAGGATGAGTTGGATTTATTAACATGTTCTTATAGCAAGAATAATTATTTTCCTTAATGCCACATTTTTCTCAAGTGATTCCTTTATCATTTCTGTTTCTGATGTTCTGATTTTACTAGAATCTGATGATGGCCATTTCCTTTGGGATGGTTAATTTCCATTGTTTAATAGGCTAGCACGCAAAAATAAAATTTTATAAAACATTGGTTAAAGGGAATGCTTCATAAAATTTTAATATCATGCGGCCTTTATAATTAAGAGCCAAAATTTTGAGTTAGCTTTAACAATTTAGTACTTACTACTTACACATCTATAAAGAACAAGATTTTATATAATTTAATTTAATGTCCCACAATCAAGAAACAATTAATATTGAGGAACTCAGAAAGACTATGAGTTTAATATCTAAACTCAAAAACAAATTACATTGAGGTTAATTGTGGAGCTAACCCACTAAACGCAGAAACAAGTTTTGAAGAACATAAACATGACAAGGATAAAGTAAAGTCATACACTAGAACCTTAATAAGGTAGCACATAACCAGATTAGTTTCCCCAATTCAGGAAGTGCATTTTAGCTACCCCTCTGAATCATGAGAAAAGAGGTAAGAGAAACAATGATGTATAGCAATATTTAAAAATCATTACCAGCTTGGGAAGTAATTCTGATGCATTGGGTGGCAATCCAGCTCCATCAACCATCCAAGGAAATTCAGGTGATCCATTGCTATGAACTGTCTTTGCACTAGAGGTAATAATTTCATTCAACCGAGCCTACCAAATATTCAATCAAGACCATAAGTAAAATGAAAAGGTATAGCAGTGTTCCAGCGATACCCAAATCTTACATGAAATGTGTGAGTTGTGAATTACATAAGCACTAGGTACCAATTATTAGTAATTTAGACTTGTGTCATTTTGGGCCCTACAGATTGGCCCCTTCTTCTGTAGTTATTTTATTTACCAGCTAGTCACTTGAGGCAAAGACTCAATATGTTTGTATATGTTAGAGATATATCAAACTATTCCTGGGCCTCCACCGAATAGTTTAAGCTTTTGGGTTAGTTAGTCCTTGACATGATATAGAAGGTATAGAAGGCCTATGCATTGCCGCCCACACTTCAAATCCAAAAGGCCCATACATGAGGGGCATGTTAGAGATATATAAAATCATTCATCGGCCTCCACCTAACAGCTTAAGTTTTTAGGAGAGTTGGTCTTTCACATTATACATTATTATATCTGTCCATGAATACATTTCAGAGGTTTTGGCTTAAGAAAAAAATTTCAAACTCCTTTCAAATTGTGTCAGTTTTACAGGTTTGTGGAGCATATGGTCAGAGCATGATGCTAAAGTTTTTCATCAGAGATTCCCTCCCTCACATCTCTTACAGGACAGAAGTTTTAACAACAAACTTTGCCAGGTAGCAACTGTAGAATTCCTACATCTTTTCTCTATTCTTCTTTATCCCTGATAAATTCCTGGATTTAGCTCTAATTTTTTGCCTAATTCTTGAGAAAAATTATTCAATATAATTAATTTATTCTCAACATTCCAAACTATGTAATGTTATGATTTTCTATCAAACAATCGACTATTTGCTATACTTCAGAATGACTTAATAACAGAGGGACCATAAATTTCATTTATGTGTTCAAATAACTATTTAGAGAAAACTGTATAGTCTGGTAATTAGTTTGTCCAACACTTAATGGAAAAATTGTTTTCTGTAGTTGCTGAAAACCACCATGTCCAAAATTGTTAATCAATTTTGGCTCAATGGTAGCCTAACTCCACCAAAGGTGAGGGATGCCGGTTTGATTCTCCCATCCTCAGCTAGTAATATATAGCTCCTAAGACCACAAAGTATAAAAAAAAAAAGAAAAAGAAAAAAAAAACCACATCCAGATTTATTGATGAATTTTGTTGGATGTGAGATTCAATGCTGTAGTTGATAGAGAATCAAAAGGAAAAAAAATTATGGCTTCCAGTATCCATCCATCTCTTAAATGTTGAGGAACAAATCACTTTATTTTCTAAACCATAACCCATTTTCAGAACCACTGAAATTCCTTTAATATAGAAGAAGGAAAATAAAAATCACCATACAGATTGCAAACCTTGGCTTCTTCCATTTCAACGCTGGCATTGTCAAGTCCATCCAACATGGAGGAGTCCTTGCTAACAAGAGAAACCTTTTAAGAAAGATAAGCATTTCAGTCAAATATATCCAACAAAGCAAACAGAAAAAAATATTTTCTTCAGGAAAAAACACAAACCAGGATTGGTGTTAGCTGCCCTTCTAGGTCAAGAAGACCTTTGGCAAAAGCAGCTGCAGACATCTGTTAACACAGGCCAAGCATAAAATCACTCACATATGACGCTATAGGACAGATTAGGCAATTTAGCAACAAAGTCTAGACATCAAATATAAAGAAAAAAATAACAATTGGAGCAACCGCTAATTAAAACCACTTGGACATTCTTTTGATTGGGGAGGGTGAGTGCAACACAGGCCATACCTGCACACGACCCTCATCAGAGCTGTAAATCTTAAGATCATGACGATATGTACTATGGAGGCGAAGCAGCCCTGTACCTTCACCTGCAATTTTAAAGAACACATTGATTTGCCTTTGTTATACATGGTACAGTCCACTGTCAAGTTGATGTTACAAGAAGAATGCAAGATCATGTATGAAACATATATTATGCCAACTAAAACCTAAGAAGCACTAATACTCCACTCCTTTTCAATTTACAAGTATTGTATCCGTATCGAGTATGAGAATTCACATACCATACAACCTGCATGGATACCACCTTTTTTCCTCAAGCCCCAAAATGGTCAACATTGGTTAAATTGACATTGAAACATTTGAAATGCATCCAAAAAGAGTTTCAAAATACATATATACATTTCACATTGCTGAAAATTGGTTTTGAATTGGATTAAATGGATTAAAACATGTTTAAAACTTTTCATAACTGTTGAGATAATTGTATCCCTTTGAATTAGGAATTGTATATTCTGTAATTATTAGTGATTAGGATTTGTAGGATCTGATTTATATGCATTCATTGTAGATTAGATTTATGATTTGTTCCCTTTGATTTAGGGATTGTAACTAGTTGACTTGTTTATATAAATATACAGCTGCTAAGGAATTTTTCCTTAAGCAATTTCACAAACCTTAAACACTATTCAAGTTGGTACAAGAGCTATTCGATCTGGGTCTCTAAGTTCATGTCAGTCCAGCCACTGTCAAGGCTCGACTCCCAGTCTCAACGCCCTCCATCATCCACGTGAGGTTACCGATAGTCACAAACAGCTTCGACCAGCCATCCCTTGGAGCACCGTCACCAGAATCACTGTCATGAGCCTCCATGCACACTTGTTCCTATCGACACGTGTTAGCCATGCACCTCCTTCCCGTTTTTCGATAACTCTGCCGCCGGTCCCGTTCAGCTCCCCAACGCCCCCTGGTTCTGTTTTGGTGGTCAGAAGGTCCAACAACACTTTACTTCATTGTCCTCTTTGGTTCCAAGGAGCTCAAGTCCCCTATTCTCGGCAGATATCATCTCTGCTCCCACCATAATGTCTGCAACTACATCTAATGCACTAGAATCAACCCAACCAGAGTCTGGGTCTATCTCCTCTGGTACAAAAAGTTCTGGAAATGTTTCCATTACATATGCCTTCTTTGGTTCTCCCACAATTACTATCAAGAAATTGAACGGTAAGAATTATCTAGCTTGGTCAACCTTTATTGAACTCTAGCTTCTTGGTCAAGGACTCTGACCATCTTGAAAAATGAGCCTTTGACATTCCTTCTAAAAATCGAGGTCAGTGGGAAGAGTTTGATTACCAGTTATGTGCCTTGTTATGGCAATCTATGGAGCCCACAATCTTGGCTAATTTCAGGACTTGTAAAACATGATTTACTTTTTGGAAAAAAGGCTCGTAATGTGTTTGCTAATGACATGCAGAGTCTGTATGATTCGGCTCAAAAGTTAGCCTTTCTTAAACAAACAGATCATGACATGATGATTTTTGTCACTCAAGCCCAAGCCGCAATAGAGGAATTAAAGATGTTTTTGCAAGCTAATGATCATCAAGGTCTGTTAACAAAGTTGGATAATCTATATGTGGTAGTGGTTTTGCAAGCAATGCACCCCGATTTTGAGCATGTCCGTGACCAAATTCTGACTAGCCAAGAAGTCCCCACAATAGAGAATTTGATCACTCGCCATTTAAGAGTTCCTTCACCTAAAACAGCTTCTGGTTCTCGCTCAAACACAACTGAAGCATCTGCCATGGTGACCACTTTAGGATCTCGTGGTAGACGTGGAGGTCGTGGTGGTTGTCCCCAATGCTCTTATTGTAAGAGAATGGGCCATACTTGGGATACTTGTTATTCACTTCCTGGGTCAGGATACTTGTTATTCACTTCATGGGTTTCCAGAGAAAATTGTCAATGTTACTCAATTTGAACTGGGTCAAGAGGAGGATAGAAGATTTGAAATTTTATTACGCAAGCAACCGATTACTCTTTCTGAAAATGAGTTCCATGAGTACCTTCAATTGAAGGCAGCCAAACAAACTCAGTCTTCTACTACCAATGTTGCTCATACGGGTAATCCTACAATTTGTATCTCTCATACTGGTAATAGTCCAAGTTCCTTGATACTTGATTTTGGTGCCTCGGATCATGTAGTTGGTAATCAATCCCTTTTCACTTTTCTCTCTACACTTGATTTTTCCCATTTTGTCACCTTAGCAGATGGCTCCAAAGTCATTACCAAAGGAATTGGTCGTGTTTCTCCCACTGCATCTGTGTCATTAAAATTAGTTTTGTTCATGCATGGATGTCCCTTCAACTTGATTTCCCTTAGTCAGCTTACTCGTTCTCTTATCTTCGCTGCTACTAAGTTTCCCAGTCTTCTTCACAGACGTCTCAATCATCCCAGTCTGTCAAAGCTTCAAAAAATGGTTCCAATTCTTGCAAAGTAAGAGTCTTTAAATTGTGAGTCATGTCAACTTGGGAAGCATGTTCGTGCTTCCTTTCCAAGTTAGTCCAACAGTCAATCTGAGTCTCCATTTTCTGTTATTCATTCTGATGTTTGGGGTCCAAGTCTTGTTTCTACCTCTTCAAGTCTTTGGTACTTTGTTACACTTATTGATGATTTTTCTTGTTGTACTTGGTTTTTTCTAATGAAAGATTGTTTTGAGTTATTTTCCATATTCAAATCCTTTTGCATTGAAATTCAAACTCAATTTGGCAAGACAATTAAGGTATTGCATAGTGATAATACAAAAGAATATTTTTCCAATGCCTTTTCTTCATTTATGTACTCACATGGTATCTTACATCAATCAACATGCCTTCGCATACCCTAACAAAATGGAGTTGCAGAGAAAAAAATCACCATTTCATTAAAACTGCTCATACTCTACTGTTACATGCAAACATGCCTTTACATTTTTTGGGTGATGCTGTCTTAATTGCTTGTTATTTGATCAATTGCATGCCATCGTCTGTCCTTCATAACCAAGTTCCTTATTCAATTTTATTCCCAAAAGGTCCATTGTATCATGTTCCTCCATGTGTGTTTGGGTGTACTTGTTTTGTTCATGATCTCTCTCCTGGCCAAGATAAGTTGTTTGCTTGTGCTATTAAATGTGTCTTTATTGGATACTCCAAGTTACAAAAAGGATATCGATGTTATTCTCCTATTACTCATCGTTGGTATACCTCTGCTGATGTCACCTTCTTTGAGGACACACCATATTTCACTTCTTCAATTGAGCCTAGTGTTATCTATGAGGTTTTACCCATTTCCTATTTTGATCCTCCTCTATCACCTTTACAGGTACAATCTCCAGAGTCTACAGCAACTTTGCCTTAGATAACTTATCCAGATCCACCTCAGCGACCAATCATTACCTATTAGCGTCAACCACGAACTATAATTCCTGAGCCTGAGGTAGAAGAGAATCATAATGACTCATGTCCTACTCCAATGGCTTCACCTATTACGGACCTGTATGAGTTTGTTGATGATGTCCCTATTGCTCTTCGGAAAGGTACTCATTCTACTAGAAATCCTTATTCAACTTACAATTTCTTGAGTTTCCATCTTTTATCTCCATCATGTTATGCTTTTGTTTCTTCCTTGTCTTCTGTTTCGCTTCCTAAAACTCCTAGTGAGGCACTTTCTCATCTGGGATGGAGACAAGCCATGACTAATGAGATGCTTGCTATTGAGCATAGTGGCATGTGGGATTTAGTTCCTCTTTCCTCAGGGAAAACTACTGTTGGTTGTTGACGAGTATATGCTGTGAAGGTTGGCGCAGATGGTCAGATTGACCACCTTAAAGCTCATCTTGTTGCTAGGGGCTATACTTAGACCTATGGTCTTGATTACAGTGATACCCTCTTTCCAGTAGCTAAAATTGCTTTTGTTCGCTATTCCTCACCATTGCAGCAATCAGTCATTGGCCATTGTACTAGCTCGACATTAAAAATGTTTTCCTTCATGGTGATCTTGAAGAAGAAATATAAATGCAGCAACCACCTGGTTTTGTTGCTCAAGAGGAGTTAGGGTTGGTTTGCAAGCTTAGGCACTCTCTTTATGGACTAAAACAGTCACCAAGAACTTGGTTTGGAAAGTTCAATATTGTTGTTTTGGAGTTTGGCATGCCACGGAGTGAAGCTGATCACTAAGTTTTTTAATCAACATACTTCACTTGGTCGACGTATTTATCTGGTTGTTTATGTGGATGATATAGTAATTACCGATAATGATCATGAAAGAATGTCTCAGCTGAAGACACATTTGTGTAATCACTTTCAGACCAAGGACTTGGGTAAATTCAAATACTTTCTTGGTATTAAGGTAGCTTGCTATTTCACAGAGGAAGTATGTTTTGGATATATTAGAAGAAATTGGTACGCTAAATTATAAACCCATTGATAGTCCTATGGATCCAAACAACAAGTTTCTGGATCAAGGAGAGCCTTATTCAAATCCTGGTAGATATCAGAAGGTTGGAGGGAAACTGGATTAAGTTAGTTTATGCAGCCTCCACATAATGATCATTGGGATGCTGTTGTGCAAATACTACGGTATATTAAGAAGGCACCAGGACAAAGATTGTTGTATGAAGATAAAGAGAATGCTTAAGTTGTGGGATACTCTGATGCAAATTGGGGCTAGTTCACCTATTGATAGGCGGTCTACTTCAGGATACTGTGTCTTTATTGGTGGTAATCTCGTATCCTAGAAGAGCAGGAAGCAAAACGTTGTTGCTTGATCAAGTGTTGAGGTTGAATATAGATCTATGACAACAGCTACGCGTGAGCTAATATGGGTTGAAGTTTGGGAGTATTGAAAAGATGAAGTTATATTGTGATAATCAAGCCGCCTTACATATCGCCTCAAATTCAGTTTTTCATGAGAAAAGAAAGCATATAGAAATAGACTGTCACTTTGTTCGAGAGAAAGTACTCTCCAAGGAAATTGTCACTGAGTTTGTTAACTCAAGTGACAAGGTTGATATCTTCAAAAAGTCTCTCAGAGGTCTTCAAAGCCAATATATTTGTAGCCAGCTTGGTGCATATACTCCAGCTTGCGGGGAAGTGTTGAAATAATTGTATTCCTATGAAATAGGAATCGTATATTCTGTAATTATTAATGATTAGGATTTGTAGCATCTGATTTATATGCATTCATTGTAGATTAGATTTCTAATTTGTTACCTTTGATTTAGGGATTGTAATTAGTTGACATGTGTATACAAATATACAGCCACTAAGGAATTTCTCCTTAAGCAATTTCACAAACCTTAAACTCTGTTCGAGTATAACATTTAAGCTTGTTACATTTTTATACTTTTTCAATGAAACTATATCACATGGTAGCTTTTTATTAATTTTTTAATCTTTTTATTTAATATAATGTGGTGTACCCTATGCTAGACATTTTAAAAATTTCTGTATCTATGTACCGTATCATTTTGGATAGGATAGTTGTACCCGTACTATGCAACTTACACTAAGCATGTTCTTAAGGAAAGTATAAGCCAGCAGATCTGAACAGGCTGAACTGCTTTTTTTGTTTCTTTTCAGTCAAAGAATAAGATAGTGTATCTCAAAGCCAAAAGTAATGCCAAAGTAGAGTAATAGAAACATTCACTGCATTGGGGAAAAAGAGTTGGAACATGTGATTGTTAGAAATATACTGTGGAATCAATTAATGTTCTAATTGAAGAAGCAATTTTAGGAGTCATTTAGTAATTTGATTATGTTTCCTGACTTATTTTCTTATTTGATTAGAGTTGGTAAAATACAAATAGGGATTAGTGTTTTTGTCTTTTGTAACACATCAAACACATATATTACTTCCTTCTCATATCAATCTAATACTGTTGTTTAATCTCTATTCTATTTTCTTCCTTCTCCTTACCTAAACCCTATAATTTCAACAGTAATCAACATTTATGGTCTTATAACTATAATAATACATTCATAAACAAGAATGATCTTCACATTTAGATCCATAGCAGAAGAGCAAGGTTAACTGAAAGCAACTATGCTTATTAGAGATAAGATACCAACAGTAAGGGGTCTCTAGCACAAATCAGTTAGGCACAAGACCTTTACATCACAAGACCTGAACTTAAGCTAGTGAGGCTGTCCAACCTACTCTAAAAGAAAACCATTCATATTAGTACTTGAATATTTTGTTTTGCTTAAATGTTACATTCACAACATACAATAAAACTCAATTTCATTTTCAACACGTGCAAAACAGACAGCTTTTAGGGAAAGGGGGGGGGGGTAGCCAATTTTATAACACACACATTCATAGAACTAGCACGCAGACTTAAGAGAAAAGTCTCAGATAAGTTAAATTAGTGTATAAGAATAAGATAGTGTATCTCAAAGCCAAAAGTAATGCCAAAGTAGAGTAATAGAAACATTCACTGCATTGGGGAAAAAGAGTTGGAACATGTGATTGTTAGAATATACTGTGGAATCAATTAATGTTCTAATTGAAGAAGCAATTTTAGGAGTCATTTAGTAATTTGATTATGTTTCCTGACTTATTTTCTTATTTGATTAGAGTTGGTAAAATACAAATAGGGATTAGTGTTTTGTCTTTTGTAACACATCAAACACATATATTACTTCCTTCTCATATCAATCTAATACTGTTGTTTAATCTCTATTCTATTTTCTTCCTTCTCCTTACCTAAACCCTATAATTTCAACAGTAATCAACATTTATGGTCTTATAACTATAATAATACATTCATAAACAAGAATGATCTTCACATTTAGATCCATAGCAGAAGAGCAAGGTTAACTGAAAGCAACTATGCTTATTAGAGATAAGATACCAACAGTAAGGGGTCTCTAGCACAAATCAGTTAGGCACAAGACCTTTACATCACAAGACCTGAACTTAAGCTAGTGAGGCTGTCCAACCTACTCTAAAAGAAAACCATTCATATTAGTACTTGAATATTTTGTTTTGCTTAAATGTTACATTCACAACATACAATAAAACTCAATTTCATTTTCAACACGTGCAAAACAGACAGCTTTTAGGGAAAGGGGGGGGGGGTAGCCAATTTTATAACACACACATTCATAGAACTAGCACGCAGACTTAAGAGAAAAGTCTCAGATAAGTTAAATTAGTAAAGCTATGATCCTTTGCACAGTCACTGCTGGCCAAGAGTCTGCTGATTGTAACATGAATCTGTGCTTTGTAATTTAAAGCTATAATTATAAAAGTATAAACTCCCGAAATACATTGCTGAATAGCACATTCCAAAATTCAAGGACTTAATTCATAATATTACTTGAAGAAAATCTAATTGAGTTACCTGGATACATTTTATTCCGGAAATATCTTCCTAGTTCTTCAGCCTGCAAAGAAGAAAACATAATTAACACATCTAGAAGGAGGACTATAAATGAGAGCTTCACTTTTTCAACAATAATAGCAGTATAATCAAATTCAAACCAAGTAGAAACATTTTTTATGTCTGAATCTGAACCTGCTTTCTGCCAGCATGTGTAAGAACACCACCATATTTAAGAACCATCAGAGCTTCGACAGGTCGTTCTTCTTCACCTTCACCATTGCTTTTAGTGACTTTGACCCACTTTAGTGGTTTTAATTGAACCTTCCTATATATGCCAGAGAAATGTCCTCCCTGATAACGAGGAGAAAAAGAAAATAACAATAGCGCATGAAACAACTCAAGAGTTTTTTAAAAATTAAAAAGAAAATTCAACACTGCAGTTTTTCAAGTTTTAAAAGTACACACAGGTATTATATTCCTCTTTTGCTAGCAATATGCTATATGATATTGGCATGTCACAGCTAACTGACAAGATCTGTATTATGTGCAACACAGCAACATCATTATTTCTTTTCTCTTGATAAAAACACAGCAATGCCAATATCATTAATTTCATTTTCACAGATTGTGAGCCCATGTAGGAAGGTGCCTCTTTAAGTTTTCCTTATTATATATCTCAATTACGGCTTTAGCAGAGCTAGGAAATTTGATTTGATACCTCATACTAATTTGTGAGTTAGTGGCACCAGACCAATGGGGCATGGGCTTCAGCTATGCAGAAATATATTGCATTCTGCCATATATCTCAATCAATATTATGGGAAAAAAAAGGCTAAAACAAATTTTTCCATGTTTTTTTCCCTGAGAAGGGTTAGCACTTCAAAATGGCAAGGAATTAGAAAGGCTTTCCAAGTAGAGCTGCATCTGACAGCTGATATAGAAATGAAAATTCATTTAACATCTGAAAATCTAACCCAATCAAAGGGAGGTAAAAATCAACGCAAGAAGTTGCGATAAAAACTAAATTTATGCTCAACAGAAATGTAATTTTAGCATCTCAATTGCTAGCAGGTTCCTAGTACAAAACAAACTCATGAGTATCATCGAAGTACACAGTCAAGAGAACTAATAACCTCCTCAAGAACTGCTTTAACTTGACGGAGCTTTTCAGCGTGCTCAGCACCTTCAGCTTCACTATCACTTTCTCGATCTGGTCTAAATAATATACATAGCTATAATTAATTTAAAACTCTTGCTTAACATAAATAATATTGATTAAAACACTGATGGCTACTATTATTACTTGTAAACGGAAATGGCAAAGCATACATGCAACAGCAAAAGGGTTGGCTTTATAACATAGCTACTTTAATGAAGAAACATTCTATCTCGAACTTGGTAAAATTTAGGATTCTGGAAACTTTTTTTTTGGATAAAGGAAATTTTATTAGAAGAAAAGATTTGATACAAAGAAAAGGAAGATAAGGTAGCCTCCTATTGAGAGGTAACAAAAGTAATCAAAGCAACGCAAATATAACATTAATACAAAATATCTTTCCAATTCCTCTGTATATCTAGAAGACCTATAAGATCTCCTATGAAGCATAAGATACTTCAAAGAACCACTTGACCTAGCAACTTAAGCTTCTAAACAAGGGTGTAAGAATGATTTATATAACAAACTCTAAACAAAACACACCCCAAAAAAAGTGAGACTGTGAAAGCCTGAAGGACTAAAAAAATGGACAACGGAAGCAGAAAACTACCTTGTACTGAAGCTAAATACTACATTAGACTGAAATTTTAATTATAAAATGAAGGCGGTGAGGATTAATTAATAAGCCTCCAATACCATGACCAAGAACCACTTGACTAACAAGCTGCATAAACTGTTCAAGTGATAAAATGTTTTTCCAAGCTCCTACATAATGCCTATTTAGTATTTAAAAAAAAAAACCAAAATTATAATGCAATAGTTAGTCAAAAAATTAAATTTGAGATTCTTTCCATAATATTTGGCCCCAATATAATCAAATACTTATTAAATTCAAGTATGATGCTGCTTACTTGATTAAAGTATCAAGATATTATCGTGATGAGACCGTATTATTAAGAATTTCAGATTTGGTTTTAACACTTAGTCCCTAGAGCAGGTGCCTCCTGCACTCCTACTACTTGCGAAGAGTAATTCACATATTTTAGGAACAAGGCAGAAGGCCGCTCAATGTTTAAAAAGTATCTTCCCTAGTAACCTGAAATGATTTACACAAAATGTGAGTTAAACAGTGGTTCCAATTTTCGCAGAGTACATATCATTGTATAAAGCAGAACCTTAAGGTATCTATGTATCATTCCAATTTTGTTGAATGTCCCCAAAGGGACAGAAGCTTCAAAATTCTCAAAAGACTTCAGAACAGGAAAGGTGTTAATTACAGCTCACACCCTAAAATATTTTTTACTAAATCAATTTGTCAGTATTTCTTGGATAAAAGAAAATTGTCAAATTAATCAATTGTCATTACATACTACAATGTCCCAATCATTGTTGTTCATACTTTGACATGGACAAAATTTAAAACTTGCCGAAAATCAATAACAGTTGCAACCTTTGGTCCTGTCTCCATTAGGGAAAATTACAGAAAAGCAATTCCTGGTAAAACATATATAGTTTAGGAACAATAAACCACTCAATTGGTTAACAATGTTTAAAGAGTGGTTAATGAGTAACCACTTATTGACCTAATTAGCCACTTGAGTGGTTAATTGTTCCTAAACTAGAAATACTTTTACCAAGAATTCCTTTGTAATTTTCCTAAAATCTAAAGTATTTAACTTCTTGGTTCAGCTTTGGAGGATTTCTTGGTTGCTGCTGGGAAGGACTTAAGGAAAGACATGTAAAGTCTTCAAGAAATGTGCTTTCTTTGCTATAGTTGCGTCTATGGATTCAGAGAAACTCATTAAATTTAAAACAATTGTACACAGTAATGGAATAATTTTTCTTTGGCTAGAGGTGGGTGTGAAAAAACAGGCTGTGACAAGACAAAGAGGTACTCTTCCTTAGTGCAGAAAATCTCCCATGTACAATTCATAGATTTGTCATCTCTGAGCCCTATAAATGTTGTGTCTCTTCTATGGGATGAAGTTGTCTTAGCATTTTTGTGGTGTTAGACAATGGGATTTTCAAAGGGTTCTTTCAGGTATCAGGGTTGGTGGACTTAGCTTTGTTGATGTATTTTTCTATTTGATATTCTTCCTTTCTTGTCTCCTTTTTAGAGAAAATCACATTCTCTGCCTTCATATTTTTCTTCTCTTCTCTCTAGTAAAATATTCATCTTTCATCAGGAAAAGGGAACTTGTGCTTTTCTATTCTCTTCATTTTCGATTACACATTTACACTGGTTCAAAGTGTGCATAATGACAATCATGTGAGAATAGAAAGCTGTACAAGATGTCTTATTGTTTATAGCAAAGGAAATCTTGAGAAAAAAGAAAAGTTTTAAGACCATATCAGACCAGTCACAATCTTCTAAAATTTGATATATCTTAGGTGTGAAATTTGAGATGAGTTGCATGTGATGTTAATGCGTAATCAATATTGAAGTTTATGCAGGTGAAATACCCAGTACGAGGCACCAGTATTCGTGTGGCATCTAACAGATCTTGCAGCTGAACGGCACTTTTAAGTTTTGTCTGCAAACAGAAGACCATTAGATTAAGCAAAACAGGACAATAATCCAGTAGCTCAAAATTTAATAAACATTACGAAAGCAAGAGAAAATAGAATTACCTCAGATCTAGGTCGGCCTCCATTGTATTTCAACATTAAGTTCAGCAGCTTTTCCTCTGTAACTTTTAGCTTCACCTTCTGTTTAGGAGTTCTATCACCACTGCCAAAACAGAAGAGTAAATTGGAAGGAACTTGGCATTTAACAAATCTAAGAAAGGGAATAGAACATACTGACGAATAACAGCAATTACACAACGTAGTTCCTCGGATTGTCCAGAAGTGCCAATAATACCACTACCCTGACGAGTAAGCCCCTCAGAAGGTTGGACAGGTTCGTTTACTTTCCATGGTAAAGTTGGTGGAATTGCTGAGGAAAGATGAGGTGCTTTTGCATCTAAGAATATCTTCCGCAGCACACAGGCAGCATCATCATAATACCTTCAGTAGCAGCAAATGGAAAATGATATGTGATTTTCACCAAAAGGAAAAAAGTTAAGAGAAACAAGAAATGCATAATAAAAATAAAATATGAAAAGAAAGGATAATTTGTCAAACAACTAGCAAAGTTGTCATAAATGGGTGATGTTTTTTTCTTATTTTCTGTTCTGCGGTATGACAACATGTACAAGAGTTTCGAATTTCTAATCCTTACCATAGCCCAGATTGACAAGGGAATTTTGTTTTCTTGAAGTAATTATATTCACTCGTAATGACTGTAGCACAAAAAAAGGAACCAAATACTAAAGAAAATATGTAGCTTAGAGAGAATATCTACTTTGTTTATGTAATTAATCTTCGCTAAAAAGCGACAAGTGGGTCTATGAGATTCTTAAGTGGCCTGTTCAAAGATTCTATTCATCACATTCTCTTCCATTGGATTTAACTCTATTAAATTTCATTAATGCTTTAATATTTGAATTTAAAACATTGCAATTTTCTTTCCTCATTTCACTGAGTGTCATGCTATACATGTGATGTAAATTGTTTTGCACTCCATAGGTATTCTTCTGATCAAACTATTATTCATCGAAATAAACACAAAATATGAGAGGGCAATCTCCAATTCAATATATCAGAATTGATTCCTTAAATCAAGATTGGAAAAATCCTTTGCAATATTCTTAATCCAGAGATAGATTATATGCATATTAGGCACAAGGGTAACTGTTAGAAATGTTGCTTTTAGCAAATAGGGATAATGGGGTAGTATCAGGTGATATGATTCACAGGGTTCAAC
Source organism: Castanospermum australe (assembly GCA_019955255.1). Lineage (NCBI taxonomy): Eukaryota > Viridiplantae > Streptophyta > Magnoliopsida > Fabales > Fabaceae > Castanospermum > Castanospermum australe. Next base: position 199,619 of record NSJW01000041.1, read on the forward strand.
ACCCTATTCACATTGGTTATTGTTAATATTAACTAGAGAGAGAGAGAAACCAGAGAGGAATGCGTGACACCTCCTGTCACTCTTGTTCTGTTTTATTAGTGCAAGGAAAAACTTATTTTTACACAGCTGTAATCACTATACAAAATAACAACTACGATAACTAAAACAGAGGAGTAACTAAAACACCCATTTACCCAACAGTAACCAACCACTTATCTAACAGTTTTTGATGGTAGGAAATTACCACTTAGTGTTCATAGAAGCATTTTTTAATTTTTCAATTAGCATGCCAGAGTCTGTCTTTTCCAATATTATGTTAGAATAGAATGGCCCAATAAGATCTCCAACTCAGACATAAATCCCATGGGAAAAGAGTTGATCATAAGATTTTCTGATTAATAGAAGCAAAGTGAATAACTAATTACAAAATATAATTACAATAATGAAACAAACACTGCCAAAAAAATATAATTACAAAATGTTACTTGTGTGAGTTTTTAACGAAGCTCCATCCATTCACATCACAAACGTATGAGCGTCCCTCACATCTCAAGAGATCAAACCCACAAACCTGCAAGCAACAAGAATGATTTATCGGAGGATATGAAGTGGAACAGTTTCTTTTCGTTTTACCACAAAAAAGCAGCCATTTCAAACCTCATTCTTAAAAGTGCATCACATGCCTATGAACTTAAAAGGCATACAACAATGTGCAAACTTTGTCAACCCAGCTAGCTAACCCTAACCTACCATAATAGTTAGTTCCCAGCCACATAGTCCCAGGACTCATGAAGTTACATGAAGTGAAAGTGAAACAACAAAACACTAAAAACCCACTGATTATTTCGTTGGAGAAATAAAATTAGGAGCTACAGTATTTCAAATTAAATATACTGCAATGATAAAAAAGAAAATCATTTTATAAAACATCATTAAATATTCGATGATCGGACTTGTCAAGATGGTTAGTTGTCGGTAAAATGATTTAGAGCATATTTTCTAAGCTGTTGATGAAACTTTAGTCAGAATGCAAAGAAGCTACAAAATGAAAGAACTCCGTAATTGTCATTTATACACAAGTGACGAGAAATAGATCTACCAATATTGGAAAGATTTAATTGCAGTTCTGAGGTACAAAACATCAATACTTGAATAGGTCCAACAACTCAAGGATTACTAATCAGTCCAAAAGTTAAATGCAAATAAATCTAACTGTACGAACAAGGAGCCAGACAGCTAGTTCCATGAATGTTTCAGAAGATAATCACACAAAAAATCATACATATATATATATATATATATAGAGAGAGAGAGAGAGAGAGAGAGAGAGAGACACAAACACACACACACACACACTGCATCTTTAAATGACATGCATTACCACATTTGCACAACATACCGCTTGCCTGAATGCAATGCAAACCTCCCTTGCCATTTGCTTCTCAGCAGGAGTCAGCAACACTGGATACCTAACCTGCAAGAAATCCAAATTATTGTTTCATGCCAGCAATTCTAGCTTGCTTTTGAATTATATGCTTGTTCTTTCTATAAATTGACCCAAAATCTATAACTGATATTCACATGATTAGAGAACAAACATTAACTAAAATTTATAAAATCAAATAAATTAATCGACCAAAAAGGAATCTAAAGACCACAGACGGGGCTGGTACAGTTTAGAAGAGCTGAGAAGCAAGGTTGCAATACAATGAAAAACATGCAGGAAGGCAGATTAGTAGAAAAGAGCAGAGAGAGAATAACCAAGAGACAATTTCAAAGAGTATTCAATTATCAAGCTACCTAATCTAGAACATAATTATAATAGGGGCTACTTAATAGGTAGGAGTCTTAAACCTAACATGATAGTAACATCCAAGCAAGCAATGGCAAATGATGATAGGACAGTCCTGCGATTGAAAAGAAGCCGGTCCTGCATTTGAAAGAAGCCTAACAGTTAAACAAAAACATCAAATATTTAAAACCATAATCCTCCAAGCCAGTGTAGTCAAAGGCACTAGAAGGGTCAGCGCCTCGAGGCATGCCTTTTGCATCTTATTGATAACTGTAAAAAAACTTAAAAAGCCCAATCATCTATCTTGCTAACTATGATGCTAAAGGGAGGCAAAATAGTCAAAATGTTGAAAAGATAACTAGTTGTGGAACTTTGGGACTCTTAGTAGCAAACAGCTTAGGGTTTGCAAATTGAACATCTTAATCTTTTAGTTTTACTATGAATGTCAGACTTGAATAGTAAATTTATACGCCAGATTAATAGAAAACAATCAAATATTTTACTGTTTTCTTCTTTTTTGAATCTTAACACCTCTCAAGATGTTCAAACCCTGTAATGCCTTAAGGGCGCCTTTTGCCTTTGACTACCTTGCTCCAAGCTGATTATCTTTATATAAGTGGTTCAAACATTTGATGAGCAATGACTGTGTACTAGGATTCTCATCTCAACTATGTCAGATGCAGGATGCACTAACATCAAGATAGCATAAGATTAAAGATCAAACTTTAATGCTCAGTTTTTTTTTTAAAAAAAAGTTTTTCAAAATATACATGTAAAAGTAAAGTTTTGAACAAAATTTTGGGGCTGGGGGGCATGGCCTCCCTCAAGCTCCACTAGGCACCACCCCTGATAGTAATCAGTGTTAAACTATATTTTTTGGCAAAGCAAAAGTTTCTAGAATCCATGCTTTTACATATAGCATAGATTTTGTAAAATTAAATTTGAAGCATTTCGCAAAACATTATGGGACCAACTTTAAATACTTCATGCGTACCAATAGAAAATCATATTATATGCTATATTAAAAAATTTTCAAAGAAGTCGAATCAAGTGCCCCCAGACCTATATACATAGATCCATCACTCCTAATTAACACATAGACACTATGACAAAAAAGTGAGCCTCCTAAAAAAAGCCGTTATTTGAATGAAACACAATGTATTAGAAAGTGATGGAGTTTTGAATTTATATTACAATATACAGTTTACTATGAAATTAGTACATTAACATGAGTAGGATACTTTATGCAAGCATCTTGGACATGAAGTAGCCTAAGTATTGCATATTAAACACTACATTACATGTGACTATTCAACGGGCAGTCAATGAATGTGTATTATCATTTTAAACAAAGCTCAAAAGCACATCCTTGGATAACCCAGATTGCCATTGAAAGAAATAGAAATTAAAAAGGAATTATATTTAAATATTTCTCTGGCCCAAAACAATAGTTTTCACTCAACCATCTCTGTTGAGCATGTCTACATGGATTGTACTTTGAAAACTAACAAAGGACATGGTATCCCCAGTTACACAATCCAGTAGTAATACTATAGTAACCAATTCCATGGATAACCCAGATTGCCATTGAAAGAAATAGAAATTAAAAAGGAATTATATTTAAATATTTCTCTGGCCCAAAACAATAGTTTTCACTCAACCATCTCTGTTGAGCATGTCTACATGGATTGTACTTTGAAAACTAACAAAGGACATGGTATCCCCAGTTACACAATCCAGTAGTAATACTATAGTAACCAATTCCATTTAATCATATAACTTTTTTTAAAAAAAAAATAAGGAATTTATATTGCACCATTACAAAATGACAAGAAATTAAGATCACAAAAATATATGCATAAACATTTTTTTGGCTTATTTCTTTTATGAGAAATAGAAAAATGATTAAATCTCATTAAAGTGATGTAACCATGTAAGCTGCTTTATAACAAAAGGAACAAGAAAGCAATAGGAAAATCAAAGAGAGAACTTTAAAACTACTCAATGGACAAGCAAGCAAACACAGCTAAGATACCCTATTATTGCATTCAAACTACAAACTTCTGAACAAATGATGGTGCAGACTAAGGGCATTCTTGTTTGAGGAGGCAGAAAACTTAGAATGAAAATTACTTCACACCTGCTTGGTACAAAAAATAATTGTGAGAACCCACAAATTTTGGCCACTCCTATGGCATGAAAGTGAGTTGAAGCTAATTTTCCACCCTTTACCAAGCAACAATGAGTGAAAATCAAAATCTTTCATTCCACTTTATTTTCACTCCCCTCCCAATTTTCATCCCCTCAAACAAACACACCCCAATTTCAGGCACTGAGAACTTTGATGGAATCCATCCAGATTTGTTCTCTCTTTGTTCCAATTTGCCTCTGAAATAATAATGGTAACTTCCATTGCCTTCTCTCATTATTTGTCTCGTCACGCAAACCTCTCAGTCCTTATAAGGGCAATGACACAAATTCAACATGCAACTTTATATGAAAGTTCTTGATAGCACTGGATCAGAGACAGCAGAGAAAAATAGCAAGAAAATGTGTTTTTGTTAGACCCCCCATTAGGAGAGTGTACCAAAGAAGCAGGATTAGAGGGGAAAAGGGGGCAGTTATGGCCTCTGCAGAATAGCAGTTATGAAGGAGTGGGGGCAGTTATGGGTTCTGGGGTTCTGAGTGGGGGCAGTTATGGGTTCTGGGGTTCTACAGAATAGCAGTTATGAAGGAGTGGGGGCAGTTATGGGTTCTGCATTTCTGCATAATAGCAGTTATAAAGGAGTGGGGGCAGATATGGGTTCTGGGGGTTCTGCAGAATATAAAAGGTGGGAAGTTACGGACAGGAGGGGGGAGGAGAATTTTCGGAGTGGAGTCTGGACAGGGAGAGACCAAGCCTCTCGAAAGCTTGGAACCTTTGTCATTTTGTCATTCTGTCAGTTCTGATAAGTGCTGCTAGTGTAGTCTTCTTTCAGTGTAATTTCCCCTCAGTTTACCAGTGTTTTTCTTTGTAATCTTTCTGTCAGTTTCATACATGAGTTTTCTGTAATTTCTGGGCTCAATCCCAGGTGCTTGTTGTGTCAGTTTTCTGTAAATCCCAGGTGCTGTTATCTGTTTTTCTGTGAAGTAAAAGGGAGGTTCCTAACATGTTTATTCTTCCTTACCCACCTGTAACTCACAGAGTAGAGGGACAGAACAAAATACAAGAAATCTGGACTTCTTAGAGGTCTAGCATCTCTCCCAAAACCCAATTCCTTTCTAATACCTTTCCTCACTCCATTCTGACTCCTCTCCTCCTATTTACAGTCAATTACCTGTAACTGACAATTCCAGTTACCATTTCTGTTTTTAATTCTCTATTCCCCTCTATTTCTTCTAATATACACTTAAAGGGTGTCTATCAATACTCCCAAACTTTCACCTTGTCCTCAAGGTGAAGGTGTCACCAGGGTCCAATTTCGAAGCATAAAGGCCAGTTATGCTTAACGCAGTAAACTTCCGCCAGGGTCCCATTGTCCTTCTCGATTCTTCCAACCCTTGCAATTATGGTCGAAGTGGCAACTGCAGCTACCAAAGGTGTGTCTGAAACAAATCTCTTTCAATTATATCCAAAGAAGCCTTATATTGAACAATTATCAAGACCCTATGCTACCTAATGTTAACAGCATCCTCAGAACCAAAAGCAACCACTCCAATTCCGTAGTATTCAAGAATCTCCTGCAGCATACTTCTTTGAGGAGTAATGGAGTTTGTGATATTCTGAATTGATGTCTAAGGCATCTGGCAACAGTCCTGAGAGATTGATAGAGAGTGAATCTGTAATCTTCTCACCGACAACAAGCGATGGATGTCTACACAGTTTTAGTGAGTATTGGAGTGCCTGGGAAACGTGTGAAGACATTTTAGGCGGATTGCTATTTCCCTCTGCTGCGGCTGACCCATTCAATATTATGGCGGATGACATTTCTTGTTTTTCACTTGAACCAGAAAATAGTTCATGAAGTTTAAGTAGTATAGGGCGCAAATCATAGTATCTGTCATGAAGCCGACCAATTGACAAATTCAGAGGATCATTACTCAGCAAAGGCTGACCTTAAAGCCCACTCGTAAACCCTCCATAGGAGCCTAGGCCAACGAGCACTCCATATTGACTCACAAAGGACCCAAGCACAGTAGACGTCGGAGCCAATCCCATTCCACCCCCAAGATCATGAGTCCCCTCCACGATCTTGTACACAAAAGACAGGAAATTCCTTCGAACTTACCAGTCTTTCTTATCAAACCCAAACAGCTCCTCCTCAATCTCCCTATCTGATTGTGAAGTGAACCAAGAATTTTATCCGCTGGATTGCTGTTCTAGGTCCTCTGTTTCTTGAGCGCTGAATAGAGGCGTGGTTGAACATTGACCCCGCCTTGATGTTCTTCCACAATGCTCCTACCATCAAATGTTCCTTGCACCACGTTCTGTGGGTGCTGTTTTGGAGAAGATTTTTGAAAGAATCTAAAAATTTAAGATTCCGTTCTTGACCCCTGTTTTCGGATACCCATGAATTCAGTATAGCAGGTGCATCTTCACTCATATTATCAATCAAGGGCTTACATAATGCAGTGGTGACACCTGTAATTTCACATTAGGTTTCCTCGGAATGGGTCCTATTACAGCGGTAAACTGAATCTACCTCCTTACCGCCCCAATCCTTTTTTTCCATGCTTAGAATTGTTCCTTCTACAATATTTCCAAATCTGTTACACATGGAAGTGAGAGAAAATATTTAGAGTGGGTGCTACTGTAGCACCTAGTACAGACTTACTCTTTAGTCCAAAGTCTTCAGCAACTTCTTTGGGCGCCCAAAGTTTAATAAGGTGGTTTGAGAAGCCTAGCTTTCTCTTGTAGCATATCCTTCCTTTTGCACGGCCCATTTCAATTCTTTATTTGGTTGGGCCTGATTGGAGTCCTCCCCGGTCCCCTACTTCTTTGCCTCATATCTCCCGATTCTGGTAAAGACCCTTGGTCACCATTGGTGAACAACCCACCGACCCTCAACTTGCCACAACAACCAAAGCTACCTTGACTGCCCAAGCCTCCATCATCAATCTTCGTCTCCGTCTCCGCCGGCGGTGCCCGCTGCCAACGTCACCGTGTTTCAAGCCATCACGCCCTTTAGCCACGCAGTCGTAGAGATCACACCACTTCTCGAGCCACAACCTCTTCCCGAAAACTCATCAGCCGCCACCCACACAGCATCTGTCGTCGTCACTACCCGAACCACCACCTATCTCGCCGCTAAGACTGCCAGTCACACAGACCCCCTTCCTTTCTTCCATCGTCTGCGAGAGATCACTTTGCAAGTCTTTCGAATGGTACACCCCAAAAACAAGGGTGATTTCGCAACCCAGAGGATGGGTTTCCTCAATCACCAACTCCTGCTAGATTTTCCTTTTCTTCTTAGCTTCGGTTTCCTTCTTCTTTCCGCCACGCCTGTAAACCTCCATAGCCTTGAAAGACCACAATGGGTTTGATGGTTTTTCCTCTGTTTTCTTGAAATAGGTCTCCTCCTTTGTCACGATCTTGTCCGCAACCACCACTTCCTCAGTCACCTTATCGTCCTTCCTTGGGTCTGGTTTTTGGGTTTCTTCATCTTGGACCCAGACTGATTGGTCTAGATGATATTCCGGTTGGAACTGTTCAATCAAGGCCTTCATGAAGGCCATCCAGGTAGCATTGGGGTTGCGCCGATTCCACCAGTACCACCAGTTCAGACCTCATCCTTTCAAAGCCTTCACTGCCTCAGGCAACTTCTCTCCTTCTGGTGTCCCCTTCTGGCCGAAGTATTGCTCAGTGCAGAAGATCAATCACCAATATACATTCTCCCCTCCAAATTCTGGCACCATCATTCCGTACACATAGCTCCCAGATTGGGAGCTCTGATACCAGTTGATAGCACTGGATCAAAGACAGCAGAGAAAAATAGCAAGAAAATGTGTTTTATTCTTCCTTACCCATTCTGTAACTCAAAAGAGTAGAGGGACAGAACAGAATACAAGAAATCTGGTGTCCCCTTCTGGCCGAAGTATTGCTCAGTGCAGAAGATCAATCACCAATATACATTCTCCCCTCCAAATTCTGGCACCATCAATTCCGTACACATAGCTCCCAGATTGGGAGCTCTGATACCAGTTGATAGCACTGGATCAAAGACAGCAGAGAAAAATAGCAAGAAAATGTGTTTTATTCTTCCTTACCCATTCTGTAACTCAAAGAGTAGAGGGACAGAAAACAGATACAAGAAATCTGGACTTCTGAGAGGTCCAGCATCTCTCCCAAAACCCAATTCCTTTCTAATACCTTTCCTCACTCTATTCTGACTCCTCTCCCTCCTATTTAAAGTCAATTACCTGTAACTGACAATTCCACTCACCATTTCTATTTTTAATTCTCTATTCCCCTCTATTTTCTTCTAATATACACTTAAAGGGTGTCTATCAGTTCTCAACCAATGTGCATGCATCATAGTAGTCCTCCACTTGGTCAATAGCAACTATTATAAATAATGCATTGTGTTGGTAATCAGAAGAGATCATGCCAAGTGTGATTTCATCAACTTAATGTATTTAAGCATATTTACAACACAATGATTGGTCTGACCAAAAATTGATTCTTGTCAATGTGTAAACCAAAAAGTAACGCAACAAGGTGGAACCAAAACATATATCCTTTTTCAACAAAAATGCTTAGGAAACAGAAAAGTTTTAGACCATGAGGTTTTGACTGTATATCATATAATGACACCTTATCAGACAAAAGTCTTCCCTTGGACTTGACTTCTAATTCACAGAATTACCATCTTGTAATGCTAAATGGACAAGCAAGGACAAACAAAATGTGAATCATGTGAACTAGGAACGAATATATGGGAGAGGAGACTAGAATGTTTGGCCTGCTACTTACTTCCTTCCCATCAGGATTTCTCATGACAACACCATCAACAACAGGAGACTTCCTTGCCTCAGCATGAGCATATTCAGGGCCTACTGTATACACCTACAATCATTTATCAAAATCCTCAAAAATCATTCCTAGTGTTAAAAAATATCGAGAAACATGGCACGTGTCAGAAACATTGCAGATAGATAATTTTAAACAAAAAAAAAAAAAAAGAACACAAGGCAACACAATTCTTAAACTGCCAAACCTTAACATCTGTCCCTCCAGTTGGCATGAATTCCTCATAAATATAGGAGCCTTCATGCCTCACTCTTCTCACCTCTGGATGGAACTCACTGGACCGGTTGCCAACCTTGGATCATATAATAGCCAAGACAGTGGCAAAGTTGTTTAATTATATTCCTGTCATAAGACTCAATGAAAAGAAAAGGACAACCAGAAATAACAAAAATCATGTATTGGAATCAACTATCCCAAAAGCTTAAGTTGGTAGGAGAAGGCTTAGAAATGATTTTTTTCATATCTATAACAAAGCATATATGCTTGCTTAATATTTTACTGCAATATAATCACCGGAGATGGCATATGAACATTCCAACCAAGTTAACCCACCTGCTTAAATTAGAATACCTTGATTCTTATTACAAGCACTAGAGCTAATAAAAACTGACATTCTTTCAGTTGTTACTTTTTTATCCCTTGCCATACTTTTGTTACTTAGGCAGGTTAAAAAACAAAAAACAACCAATTCACCACCTTTTCAACAACTACCTTAAAAAGGAATGTTGTCTAGATTATTTCATGTTAACTGTACATTACACCAACCTAATTAGGGAGAATGAATTGTCAGCCTAAAGCTCACCTTCCTAAATAATTTCTTCATACCTCCACCTGCTGAACTGGGATAGTATATCATTATGCTATGGTTATCACCTGTACCAAACAAAACAACGGTTATTACTAGTTTACTACATTTGAGAAAACATATTTGCAACTGGGTATATAACGAAAAAATAAATAAGAAGTCATCATCAGAACTGAAAAGCTTTATTACTTATTAAGAACATATCAAAAGCAATTATGCATTCAAGACAGCATTCTGCATGTACTCCTGTAACAATTGCATGATAAGAGCATGTTGGAGAATCTCATTAATATAATTGCGGAATTTAGAAATAGATAATGGTATCTGTTCTCATTAATATTTCTGGATGTATAAGGCTGTATTTATAGGAAAACTCTAGGGAGAAACCTAAGAGAAAAAAATAGGAAAAAAAATCAGGAAAGAATTAACTGTAATCCCTCAATTCAAGGGATTAATTTTTCAGCCTAGAATCTCTCTACCAATATTCACATTACAACAGTACAGATTGGATTTGATTTAGATTAATATCCAAATCCTATCCATATATTCCAGCAATCATATCTGCATATTCCAACACTCCCCCTCAAGCTGGTGAATATATATCTTCCATTCCCAGCTTGGAAACCATCTCATGAAAATTCTCACTATTGAGTCCTTTAGTTAAGACATCGGCAAGTTGATCTCCTGAAGGAACATAGGACATGCAGATTAGTCCTTCCTCAAGTTTTTCTTTAATAAAAATGTCTGTCAATTTCAATATGCTTTGTCCTGTCATGTTGTACAGGATTATGAGCAATATTAATTGCAGACTTGTTGTCACAATACAGTTTCATGGGACCCTGCCATTTGATCTTCAAGTCTTCTAGCATAATCTTCAGCCACAATAACTCACAAATTCCTTGTGCTGCTGCTCTGAATTCAGATTATGCACTTGATCTTGCCACAACATTCTGCTTCTTACTCCTCCATGTTATTAGATTACTGCCGAGAAAGGTACAATAACCTATTGTTGATCTTCTGTCAACCACGGAGCCAGCAAAATCCATATCTGTATAGACTTCTAACTTGAGGTTTTGACTCTTTTTAAATAACACTCCTTTCCCTGAACTTCCTTTCAAATAGTGTAGTATTCGAAAAGCAGCTTGCATGTGTGATTCCTTTGGATCATGCATAAACTGGCTAATCAAACTTACTGCATAGGCAATATCTGGTCGGGTATGAGCAAAATAGATAAGCCTCCTACTAGCCTCTGGTACATTTCTCGATCAACAGCTGGTTCTTCACTTGCTACTATTAGTTTCTGGTTTGCTTCAATCGGAGTAGTCACTGGTTTGCAGCCAAGCTTTCCGGTTTCCTTCAAAAGATCCAGGACATATTTTCTCTGTGAGATAAAGATCCCTTGCTTGGAGTATGAGACTTCAATTCCGAGAAAAGTACTTCAGTTTTCCCAACTCTTTTATCTCAAACTCTTTCGCCAAACACTGTTTTAGTTTGAGTTTCTCCTCTTCATCATTACCAGTGACTATTATGTCATCAACATATACCAGAAGTGTTGTAACTCCCCCTGAATCCGTGTGCTTGATAAACAGTGTGTGATCTCCTTGACTTTGCTTATACCCTGAAACTTTCATGACTTTAGTAAATCTTCCGAAACCAAGCTCTTGGTGACTATTTTAGCCCATATAGGGCTTTCTTCAGCTTACATACTTTGTTTGCTGTTTCTTTCCCTTCAAAACCTGGTGGAATACTCATGTAGATTTATTCTTCTAGGTCCCCATGTAAGAAGGCATTCTTTTACATCATATTGTTGAAGTTGCCAATCAAAGTGAGCAGCTAGAGATAGTAGGATTCTTACCGTGTTCATCTTAGCTACTGGTAAAAATGTCTCCTGGTAGTCTACCCCATAAGTTTGAGTGTACCCTTTAGCCACCAACCTAACCTTGTACCTCTCGAGTGAGCCATCAGCATTATATTTCAGAATAAAGACTCATTTGCAGCAGACTAAATTCTTTCCATTCGGTCTGTCAACTATCTCCCATGTCTTGTTTTTCTCTAGTGCCCTCATTTCTTCCTTAATTGCATTTCTCCACTCTTCTTTTGACAATGCCTCATATAGAGAGATTTAGGAACAACAATAGTATCTAGGCTCACAATAAAATTTTTGTGGAAGTGGTGACAAATGTTGTAGTGACGCATAGTGAGACAATGGATAAATAGGTTGCTTTGTGCACTTTTCTGGAACCTTTTCTAAGGGCAATGGGAAGATCTAAATCATTCTCATGATTATCAACAAACGATTCAGTCAAAGGAGGAATAGAACTTACGGTGCTTTCATTGATAATGGGGAGATTTAAATCATTCTCATGATTATCAACAGACTTATTCAGCCAAAGGAGGAATAGAACTTACTATGCTTTCATTAATAAGGCCCGGATTAGTAGTTTGGCTTTGCTTCGGATTAGGAATTGTAACTGATCTCCTTGAATATATCTGAGAAAACCTTTTAGGATTATGAACAGAATCGGTTTGAGGAAGAGTTTATAGATTCCTGAGAAATGGGATTTGGAATAGACTCGAGTTTAGAATTTTCAGGAGTAGCAGATTGGGAAACAAAATCAGTTGGAGCAGATGGAGTTTGAGAGACGGGTAACTCAAGATCACTAAGACTCAGACTATCTATTTCAGGAGCATTCTTATCTTCCAATGAATTCTCCCCCTGAAGATAAGAATGGTTGAAATATGACTTATTTTTAACAAAGGTTACATCTGCTGACATTATAGTATTTCCTAGAAGGAGGATGGTAGCATTTATAACCTTTTTGTGTGCTAGAATAGCCAAGGAAGATACATTTGATGGCTCGTGGATCTAATTTTCCCCTCTGGTGGTTTTGTATATGGACAAAAGAAGTGCAACCGAAGACTCTTGGTGTGTAAGACCATTGGATACTCGGAAGTGAGGATAGAAAGTGGACAGAATTGCCATGGGTGTTTTGTGGTCCAATATACATGAGGGTAACCGATTTATCATATAAGTGGCTGTAAGAATAGCTTCCCCCTAATAAGACTTAGGAACTTTCCCATGAAATAAACAAGGCTCGGGTAGTGTTAAGAAGGTAACCGTTTTTCCTTTCAGCAATTCCGTTTTGTTGGGGTGTATTGACACAGGATGACTCGTGTATGATTCCTTCCTTTTGAAAAATATGGAAACAGCACTTGATTAAAATAATCTTTGGCATTATTAGACTTGAACACTTTAATTTTAACCCCAAACTGATTCTAAATCATGGAATGGAAGGAAGGAATAACAGTACTCACATCAGATTTTTGTTTGAGCAAGAAAGTCCATGTGACTCTAGTACAATCATCAATTAAAGTAACAAACCATCGAGCTCCTGAGACATTTGGAATTGTGGAAGGTCCCCAAATGTCACTATGGACTAAATCAAAAGGTTTAGAACATCGTTTATTGCTAATAGGAAATGAAACCCGAGTGTGTTTGGCAAACTCACAAACATCACAATGAAATTCTTTAATATCTAAATTCTTAAACAAAGAAGGGTACATAACTTTCAAAGTTTGAAAGGATGGATGGCCAAAACGAAAATAATAAAGCCAAATGGCTTCTTTATTAGAAGTTGTAAGGAAAGAAAGAGATAGACTTGGTGAAACTCCTTTAGAGGCATCTGGTATCTCAAGAAAATACAGCCCATTCCTTTCCTTAGCAAGTCCAATCCTCCTCTCCGAGTCCCTTGTCCTGGAAAAACACAATAAGATGGATGAAAAACCAAATTACACTGTAAATCTTAGTGAGTTTCTGGATAGAGACAAGGTTGGCTGATAATTTTGGCACATGAAGGACATCTTTCAAGGTAAGATTTGGTGAAATAGATATATTCCCAATTCCAGCAACAGTAGCAAGTGATCCATTTGCTACTGTGATTTTTCTATTACTAGGACAAGGGGTATATGTGCTAAACTGTGAGGAACAGGGAGTCATATGGTCAGTAGTCCTAGAGTTTATGATCCAGGAAGTGTCTAAGTGATTCCTTAAGGTATGTAAACCCAAAAAACAGGAAGATTTACCTGAGAGGGTTATAGAGAATGAACCCGAGGGCTTATCTAGAGATTCTAACAAACCTCTAATTTTCTCAATTTCAACCTGATTGAAGTTTCCTTTCTGTTGTTCTTCCGGAAACTCAGTCAAATGAGCTTGAGGATGTGCTGATCGGTTCCCCCATTCTCTGCTTGCTGGTTTGCCATGCAATTTCCGACATTTTCTCCTTTGTGTGCCTCGGCTTCTTGCAATAGGTGCACCACAAACTGTCTCGGTTACTATTTCTGCTGAGTCCTTTCAGTCTTTGCCTCGGTTCTGCCAGTCAGCAATGCTGATGCCTCCAACGTCTGAGGTTCAAGCATGACACTCCTTCGGCTCTCTTCTGCGCGGACTAGGGAAATACTTTCTTCCAATGATGGAACTTCCTCCTTGCCAAGTATTTGAACTCTCACCTGGTCAAATTCTGAATTAAGGCCAGCCAGAAAGTCATAAACCCTCTCCTTCTCTATGAAATTTTTCAAAGTGGCTGCATCTTCTGAACACTTCATAATGCAGACTTGATAATGGTTGCGTTCCTATCACAGATTTTGCAAAGTATTAGCATACTCAGTGACTGTCTTGTTCCCTTGTTTTGTTCCCCTTGCTTTTGCCTGGATTTCATATATTTGGACTGTATCTCGGGCCTTTGAATATGTCCTCCGAACAGATTCCCAGATATCCCTTGCTGTTGTTAGAAACATGCACGTATCACTAATGGCTGGTTCCATAGAATCCCACAGCCATGACATAATCATAGAATCAGCTTCATCCCATGCGTCAAATCCAGCTTCTCCTAGTTTAGGTCCGGTTCCGAGCAAGTGGCTGAGTCGGCCCTTTCCTTTTAGGTAGGTTTTGACAAATTGAGACCACTTGAGAAAGTTTTTCTCATTTAGCCTGTAGGTTGCCCTAACATTTTGTAGGTCCCCAATCACATGATTGACATAGTTTCCTCTGGTTTGACAAAGGTTTGAGAAGCAAAGGTTCCAGACATTGAAGCCGAAAAACAAGGATTTTGTTTAAGCAAAGGTGAGGGACGTGTACAGCAATGAAGGCTGCAAACAGACGCAGAAAGAAACGCAGCAATGAAGGCTGCACTGCAAATAGATGCAGAGAGCAGAGAGAAAGAGAAACAGACGCAGCAATGAAGGCTGCAAACAGAACCCAGAAATCAATTATGAAGCTCTGATACCATGCGGAATTTAGAAATAGAGAATGGTATCTGTTCTCATTAATATTTCTGGATGTACAAGGTTGTATTTATAGGGAAACTCTAGGGAGAAACCTAAGAGAAAAAATAGGAAAAAAATCAAGAAAGAATTAACTGTAATCCCTCAATTCAAGGGATTGATTTTCAACCTAAAATCTAGCCTAGAATCTCTCTACCAATATTCACATTACAACAGTACAGATTGGATTTGATTTGGATTAATATCCAAATCATATCTATATATTCTAGCAATCATATCTGCATATTCCAACAATAATATATATCACAAAAGAAAATTATGTTAGATAACTTAACTCTGCAATACCCACAAATTTCTAAAGTGCTTTAATAAGTAATGCCGGTTGAAATTATAGGGAAAAGATGAAAACGGAGAATAGAGAAATAGGACTCTGAATGATATTATGATGATGTGATAATGTGATATATTACAAAACACGAACCTAATACTCCTATATATACTAATATTCTAGGTCTGGTACTAGTGTAAGCATAGTACAACTAGTAAAATTAACACTTAACATAATAAAACTCCTAAAAGCAACAAGAATCCTAATACTCTAACAGTTTCAATACAGTATTTAGAGCTATGCCATAGATATAACATAATGCAAATGCTTTCAAGTTTCAACCAAAATTTCATCGGATTTTCTGAAGATTCATAATTACAATTTACCTTTTGCGCCAGAGTCATGATAAGTTAGCAAAGGGCAGAAGGAATATGGAATTTGTTTATTTTACCATTATTAAAAAATGCAGTTAGTTTTATCCAAAGTCACATCCAAGTAAAAATATCATGCAAATAATGACAACTTAGAAAACATAGCTAAACCATAATCCATAATACACATATCTATAATAATAATGAAGCATAGATATAACACAAATGCGTTTGGGTTTTATACATACACGATGTTGGGAAGTGACAAATTGACTTTGTTAGAATATCTTTAGTAATTCTGTATATATTGTAGAATCAATTAGTCCTCAAATTGAGGAGTAATTTTTGGACTTTCCTTATTTAATTAGGATTATATTTATTGTAATTAGTGTTGATACTAGTAAATATACAGCCTTTTGTGGACTGCTTAGAAATACAGTCAGGAGCAATCTTAGGACTAACTGACTAAGCTTAGGACTTTCCTTATTTGATTAGAATTGTATTTATCGTAATTAGTGCTGATACTAGTATATATACAGCCTTGTGTGGACTGCTTAGACACACAATGAGGAGCAATCTTATGGCTAATCTTAGGACTTTTGTTATTTGATTAGTATTGTATTTATTGTAATTAGTGCTGATACTAGTATATATACATCCTTGGGTGGACTGCCTAGACACACAATTCCAGCATAAACTTTCTGTTTTCCAAATGACTTTATAAATAAACAGGGCAATATATTGAGAGTGTAAAATCTATTCAATCACTTAGTATGTAATCAAGAAATACTTGATTCTACAAATATTCAACTACAACAAGTATTTTACTTTCTTATTCCAAGGAATGTCTACATACCGGTTCAACGAACAATGAGAGATGAGTTTTCGGTTGTGACTTTAAGATGCTTAATATATTATCCTTTTTCTACTTCTTGCATACTGGACAAGATGACGAATTGACGATGAACAATTATTTATACCATATAGCTTGTAATTTGTAGTGTGTCCATATAGCTATTTCCAATTGCTTTTGCATGATATTTGAATATCACTTAATTTTACATTTTAATTGATTTTTCATCAATGTATATATCCATATTGGACTGTGTAGTAATATCTATGTATTTATTTTATTTTGTTATCTTCTGAATATTTTGCATGTCCACATCTGTGCTTCCTAGTAAAAACAGGAATAAAAAACATTTGCTACCAAAATGTCATTCTCATGCAAAAGCAACCCAATACAATATCCATTACATATATCAGTTGCTTTTTAAGGCAGACTATTATATCACAAACACACACATGCACATATATATTGCCTTCACTTATTCATGAATCAAATGAAAGAAACCAGTAGCAAGGTAGAAAGAGTTTCACCCATAAATACAAGAAATAACCTCACCATCAATAGGCTTCTCCACAAATGGCTTCCAGAAACGCATACCATGAACCTCAACAAAATCTTCTTCCTCAATAAAGTAATCCAGCTGTTGGTACGGGACTTCCCTATTTACAAGCGCATATCTTGGAACTGGGATTCCAAACATTTCAAGACGCTTGAACCCCAAAATTGAACATCATTAAAACAGTTATATATCAGAAAAGAAATAGCATAAAGCATTGTGGATGTAATTGGTCATATATCAAAACTTAACAAGTATACAGATAAGAACCATGGGAGAACTATACCCCAAAAGCTAGCTATTGAGGTGGGAGAGGCCTAGGCCATATAAACCCTACATCGGAATCCCATAATTCCAATGTGGGACTCAAGTCTCATACCTTGCAATTGGATCATAACATTCCACCATGCTCCACAGCCCCGGCGCCCACACCGGCTGACTTTGCACTAGCCCTTTTGACTAGTCCTGAGCACTTGCAACCAAGAAACATGGTGGAAGGCTCTAATAACAATTGATAAGAACCTCTGGAAAATCACACCCCAAAAGCTAGTTATTGAGGTGGGAGAGCCCAAGGCCATATAAATCCCACATCAAAATCCCACACTTCCAATGTAGGACTCAAGTCCCACACCTTGCAAATTGGTCATAACATATACACAAAAATATCACTTTCATAGTTCAATGTTTAAATGAAGGGGGAGCAAATTGTCAAACAGAAATGACAAACAGACCATTCTAAGACCATGACAGCTATAATAAATAAATTTCATTTATTTCTTTTTACACCCTCACAACACTTGAAACTAATTGACTAACGCCAATTAGAGTTTTTTCATAGCTGGGCTTGGCTTTAGCTTTACACTATAAATAACATAACAATCAGACTTCTGATGAACAATGGCATACAGGTGAGGCCTTGATTTTAAACCCAAGCCAGGCCCTTGAACAAAAAGTCAAGAATTAGTCTTGCTATTTCCTTACACCATCTTTTTTTTTTTTAAACAGTTTTAATTTATAATATTAAAGTTCCAGGGAAGGAATCAAACAAGCATGTAGCTATAGTGATGCTTAATATTTCTTTCTTCTGACTTTTGTGTGACCAGACACCATTGTTATCAGCATACAACCAGATAGC
This sequence comes from Castanospermum australe, assembly GCA_019955255.1. Taxonomy (NCBI): domain Eukaryota; kingdom Viridiplantae; phylum Streptophyta; class Magnoliopsida; order Fabales; family Fabaceae; genus Castanospermum; species Castanospermum australe. Next base: position 217,745 of record NSJW01000041.1, read on the forward strand.
ACATTACAAAGCATTCAAGCAAATGAAAGCTTCATTATATTTAATTTTTCCGTGGAACGTCAAGACAGATTAATGTATAACAATGAAATGTCAAGAAATTTGAAAACACAGAAGTTAGAACAGAACCAAAAGAAAGAAAGATTTATACCACTTACCTCATATACTTTCCTTCGATCATGAAGCAGGTGCTGGGGCTCCAGTTTATTTACTAGAAAAGGTCTGGATCACAGTGCACAAGTAGTTTTAGATCTATAAACCTTCTCATCCAACATTTGAAAGTCTAAAAATACTGTAACAAAAATTATTCCTAGAGCATACACATTTCAGTGAGTGAGTATTACCATTGTCTGAAAAACGAATAAAAACAATAGAGCAAATTTACTGTAAATTTGAGCAATAGCCCAACATTTCTACAGTCGCATCAAATCAATAAGATGAATGCTTCACGGTGTGGCCAATTGATCTCTAGCATATTCTCCAGAAAAAAGAAAAAGTTAATTCATTACATTCTTAGACTCAAAATTACAAGAAGTCAGGACCACCAGAGGGAGGAGGGGGATTGTGGATGATCAATGAAACCCAGTGGAGATTTCCCAATCTTCCTAGAAGTCACAGTCTAACTCCTGTAAAAATCAATTTTAATTATTTTCAAGAAGCAGCCTAACACAAAGCTTTTATAAGATTCTCATGATGGCACACTTCACATGACTGAATCTACATGGGAAGCCAGGGATCAGACTTCTCACACCAACATTCAGAAAGAATTTTATGGTCGGTGATGCTGCCTAATTCTCCACACCACCATGTAGAGACCATCCCAAAAGCAGTATGGTTCCACTAGAAAAGGAAACAAAATTATGCATCAAAATCATCAAGACAAACCCCCTCAACAAATATTCCACGTACTTAACAGAAATAACACCCCAAAAATAAGTTATCTTTGCTTCTCTAATTTTCATCACTCATCAAGTGATGCTATTGTTATTGACACAAGGATCATTCTTTTAATCAGCAAAAAGATTCTTAAGTGTATTACTTGACATAAATAGAAAGCAAAGACATGGAATAAGAAATTCATAGCACTAATGAACTCTTGAAAGAAAAGTACCTAAAACCCGTATCTGTTTTTGTTCTCAGGAGGACAAATCATGAACTTAAATAATATGTATATCTTCCTAGGAAGCATGGACACGAAATGGGACACGGATACGATACAACACGGACACGAGGATACGGCAAATTTTAAAAATTATAGGACACTACATGGGTAGGATACAAAATATAAAATTAATATAACATTAACATAAAAACACAAATCTTAAGAATATATGCAAGATAAAAACACAAATCTTAACACAAACACCTATATTTAAAATATAAGCATTACTACATAGTCATCCTAACTCAAATCCTGTAGAAAAAAATATAAAAAAAAAAAATCAGCATTTGTCATTGTTGGCATGATAAAAGACTATCAATTTATCTAATTTTTATGATATTACATCTATATTGATACAAATCGAACTAAAATAGAGTAAAAAAAAATTTATTATAAAGACTAAAAGTATCCTAAGTGTCTGACATGGGTACGGCAACTATTAAAGTATTCGTGCTTCTTAGATATCTTCTAATAGAATTGCAGCAGTACGTCTGCAGACTGTATATTAAAAAATCTCCAAACGTTTTCAAATTTTCAAGACACTCATACTTAGAAATTAGAAGAACTACCAAACATTAAGTGATCTTTGATGTGTTGATATCAATAGTGATTCATTATTTTGATGACTAACTCTTTGAACAGAAGATCATCTAAACACTTACAGATGTGTCGATAGCAAGGGTGACTCATTGCCAGTTTGAAAACTCAACTCAGTGCTGAAAATGAAAAGATTCAGCAATGAAATTGTTTCATTTAATTGCGCTTGTTAACACATGTTAAAACTGAAATTACGTGAGAAAGCGCTGAAAACATTCAGATGTGAGTGGTCACTAAATGTACTCAACAGCTATTCTTTCCTTATTTTATTATATTAAATGCTTATAGTTTCCTTTAATAAAATTTCAGCACTTCAAAAAAAAAAAAAATCAAACACTATAAATTTAGTGCTGAATTTTTCATCACTAAAAAATTCAGTGCTAAATTTTAGTGTTGAATTTTTCAATTTATCAAATACCACCTTAGTAAAGACTATAAATTCTGGCAATGAGCAGTATCCAATATCACATCCCATTTACAAGTTAAAAGATGGACTTGCATACGAACTAATACTAGTAATATATGCTTGTTATGTTTTCGCTTTCCCCACTGAATTGCTTACAACTTGCTACCAATCTCTCATCCATCATTGTGTCTTCTCCTTATAAACATATATATGACAGTTTTCTTTTTTATAAAAGAAGGATTTATTACTAGAAAGAAAGAAGAGAAAGTACATCTGGGGGTAGAGTAGAGGCAAACGAGAAATCCGACTAACAAGAAAAACAACAAAGAACATCAAGCCAAAGTTACTCAAAAATACACCAAAGCAGTCCAATCACTTTGCATATCAGTAACAGAAATTCCCCTTAAACATGTGGGGCCAAAGCACAAAAGAGAAGCCGGAAACAGAATTTTATATCTCTAACAAAAGTAAGGGCAAAGGAACACCCTTAAAAATACGAATATTCCTCTCCAACCAAATACACCAAGAACTGCATAAACTGCACACTGCCATAAAATAATAGCCTCCTTATTCCTGCCAAAAATTCTACAGCATATCATGAGAAACTGCTCCAAGGACAAAATAATATGAATCTTTTCATCAGCACAGTTTGTTGTCCCAAACTCCCTTTACACACAAAGTATTATTCATACCAAATTTGTTAGAGAAGTTTGTTTTTTAGAAGGTGACTGTCAAGAAGCTAGCATACAAGTATTCTTATATTATATCAGCATTTTCCCATCATAGTTGTAACTGACCATGGATCTAAAAGTATTTCCAGAACATATTAGAGTTGCATAATCCAACATTTTGATGAGAATAGACTATATAGGGGCTGATGACTTATATGACAAGCAAATGAAATATGGTTGGCAAATAAACAAACTTACTTTCTTAAAGCAGCATATGCCTCAGCCTTTCTGAGGGGATATCCAGAGGAATGGAAAGCAATCAAACAATCACATACTGGCCAGCTGAAATAAGATAATATTTAAACTTAGTATTCAAACAGTGTGACTCTAAACACCCACAAAGTTGACACCAATAAATATTTCAGCTATAACTTACATGTTCCAAATGCATATATGATTTATGCTGTGGCATCCTACTCAATGCTCAGCTTACAGTGGAACTTTTCAGTTAAAAATTTAAGAAATGTGAGACAAATTTTAAATTGTAGCCATAAAGCAACATCAGCACTCATTATTATTACTTCATATTAGAATTCACAGATGGGGAGACTTCATATATCAAACACTTCACCAGTCTCAAACTCTCAGCAAAAACATATGCTGTCACAAACATACAATATAAATAAAAAGTTTACTGATATATGTTCAAGAAATTTTCACATATGCAAATATTCCATCACTTGCTCCAGATGGAAACTGCAAAAATAATATTTGCATTGCAGTGAAAGATAATATTCTTCAGACTCTCACAGCTCATTGAAATGGATAGAAGCAGAGGGGAGGGAAGTGAATGAAAATAATGGAAAAAAACTGTTTGGTCCCTTTTTTGGATGCATTGTAATAAAAGAAGAAAAGAACAGTAAGGGAATACGTGTTCCCTAGGAATTCACTTTTCCTTAATCTTTATTCCTTCCAAAAGTGGGCAGACAACAAAATGGAGTGTAAAAGTATTCAATGAAATTTTATGAACTTCCAACTTTAACCGCCATCAATGAAAAGGAATCAAATGAAAAACTAGTTAAACTGGTAAATCCTCTAATACTTTTTCCTTTTCCCTTTGTTTCCCTTCCAGTGCGCTCCCAAATATACACATTTCAATTTTTCTACTTTCCATAAGGTAAACATGTCAAATACATAAATGGTTATCAGTATCGTTTCCATTCTCTTATGTCACACCCAATACCCATTCAAACAAACTGTGAAGGCTCCTTTTGATCAGCTTAAAATTGCTTCCATCTATGGCATGATAAAACACCAGAAAAATACTTCAATTTGGAATTTTATCTGTTCCTCACTTGACACATAAAAATATTCCTTTGCTTAAAGCAACCAAGTCTTTGCGCCAGGATGTATTTGTATTTGTTCTCAAAAGCATGAAGATAACTTATTTCTGTCTATTGATAGAGCATGACTGCATGAGTATCCCATATCAATCCATTGGTCCACGAACAGAAGTACTACTAAAACTAAAAGAAATCATGTTTACAGCTTATAGATGTTACAAAATACTAAGCAGACACTTGATAAACACATGTAGCTATCAGATTTCAAAAGAACCACAAATCGACCAATCCTTCTCCAAAATGTAGAGTCCAAACAAGTTCCAGCTAATGATGTCCATTATACCTCTCTATTGGTTCTTCAAGGATGACCTTGTCCCCGAAATGTATGACCTATAAAAAATACAAATATCGAGAAGAAAAAAAAGAATACATTGAAAACAAAAAAATGGTAAAAGCAACTATAACGACCAACTCTGTTATTACACAACAAAATATAACAGAAAATATATAAAACTTCTAATAGCAAAAAATATAGCTTCGACTATATTTTTAGGCATTACAAAAGAAACAATCTGAACTCTGGTATTTTCAGTAGATTCTTGAACAAGCCAAATCCAAATCAATGGCTACAACCAGAACGTCAAAAAGCGAACATTCACCAACCTCAAATTCACCAAATGCTTGTAACCTCTCAAGAATCTGCCTCATTGGCGCCGAGCAAACCTGTAATTCAAAAAAGGTCCGTCAACAAGGACCAGAACAGAGCCATGGAATTATGCACATTCTTTCAACGCATTGCAAGCCTCTGTTTTCGAAACACAAAAAGCAAAACAGGAAAAGAAAACAAATACTGGATCGAGCGTAAAGAGAGAACTTCGGAGCCACGTTTCACCTTCTTTTCCATCACGCAGACTCCAATCGTAATCTTCTCCCTGGCAACTCCCTCCTCATCCTTCTCCTCCGCCACCGCCATCTCTCTCACCTACCTAGCTCGCTCTCTCGCCTCAACGCAAACGCCGAAGAAACTCCCTCCAATTCACGCCTCCAGCCTCGCCTCTTCGCGAGAACTCACGAGCACGACGCCATGGCCGTTTCCGAGAGAGAAATGCATACACAAGAATCTGGAGGATGCATAAATGAAGCAAAGAAAGCGAAGAAGCTCACATTAACAAAGGAAGCGAGAAAATGAAAACGATGAAAAATGTTGCCGCCGACTCCGATGTATATTATATATATATATATATATACACTGTAAAGAGCGGTGAAGCGAGTAACAAAGCAATGGAAAAAGAGCGACTGAGAGAGAAAATGTCGAGACTAGTTATAAAACTCCAAGCGCCATAACAGCCACTGAGATATGCAAGTATAATTATCTATATATAATTTAATTATTAAAATTTATGTCTCTCTCGCTAAAAAAAAAAAAGCTCTCGTAAAGAAAAATGATATGGGTGTACATGTGGCTTGTTTTGGAAATGGACACCTTGGGATTCTGGAATATGCAATGGAAAGTGGGGGGGTAAACTTTTTTTCTGGAAGACGATGGCTAAAAGCAGGTTCGCAAGTTGAACTACATTTGGGATTTTCCAAATTCTCTCTGAGGAAGAATCCAAGTGAAACCCAACTTTAGGTTGCTGTGTTGCTGCTTTCTGTGTCCCTATCCAAGTGTGACACTGTGATTATATATTAGGAGGTGATGGTCCTTTTGGGGTAACCTTGGCCCCTAAAAGATCAGTTATCTGAATAATGGGACTATAGTGGAATGTGATATGTTGGACACCCAATATTGGATGACTTGAGGTCCCACAGGCAAAGATCATTGACCCAAGTCTGGGGGTTTCGCAAGCCTTTCAGCATTTCTGTTCTTTTGTTTTCTTGTCATTTTGGATCCACATATCTTGTTTTAAGCATATTGGAATCCTGAAAGTATTATTTTATTGAGGTTGTGATAAACAAATCATCTTCCATTTTGTTAACCCAGTTGTTAGAAATTAAAAACTAGGTAATGGTGTTTTGATGCTAATTAACTGCACATATTCTTGACAGAATCAAGGAAAATTAATTTTAACACGTAACACTGTGATACCTGATCAGCCTTGTCTGTCTTATTATATTAGCAAAACAATGTTAAAATGTTGTAAACTGATTAGTTTAGTCTTAATCATGTTTTTTTTGTTCACTAATTTACCGAAAGTGTAGAAAGAAATTCCCACTCTTTCAAGCCGGAAGTACAATGGTCAAAACATTCCTTCTAAATAATGATTCAAACTTATAGCATGTTTAGGAAAGATTATTTTTTAAGAAAAAAATTATTTTTTTCAAAAACTCTCTCAATAAAATTTTGATTATAAGTTGTTTTGACAATAAAATAAGTTAATCCAAACACACACTTAGTTTATACTGTTAGGATTATAGTGCATTAACTAATGCAACCAATCACTAGTAAATTCTTAATCATGTTTAAATAGCGAATAGTTTAATATGACGAGGTATAATTCTTGGATATTGAGAAACAGTAAAATATAACATTGACACTCACTTGTCTATGAATTTTGTTTACAGAATCAAGTATGTGATTATTATTTTATGGTTTGTAATTGACTTGGTAAATATTCATGTAAGGGTAGTTGACTTGTTTACAGAATCAAGGATGTGATTATTATTTTATGTGACTTGTTTACATTACCCAATTTTTGTAAAAAAAAAAAATTACACTCCACATTATTTGAGTATATTGGCATATGCTATCGTAACTCCGTTAGCATGTTTTTAATTTAAATATTGGATATAAAATATTAAACTCACTTTTTTTTTTGTGCTTCTAAACAAGTCAGTAAACACCTAAACCCAAAAGGGTATTTTTGGAATGATAAACTTTATAATTTGATTTTATTTGTAAGTCAAATTATTTGTTTAGAAAATTATAAAATGAGAATTAATATGATTTGAAAATTCATGAAAACTAATAGATTTTAATTAGATTAATTTGAAATCCTCTTTAAAATAAGAGAATTTAGATGAATTTTAGTGAATTTTATATAAATTTTACTATTATACTCTTAATAAAAATATAATAATCATATCATTATATGTATAAAAAAATGTAAATTTCTTAAAATAAAATTAATTCAATTCCTTTTTAATGTATTCCAAACATAAAAATTAATCTCTAAATCAATTCAAATCATAATTTTTAAAATGAGTTTCTAACATAAAAGTTGATTTTCAATTCAAGTTAATTTAATTAAAATCAACAAAATTCCATTCAATTTTAATTTTTGTGATTCCAAACACATTTAAAAAAATCTATCAACTATATCGTTCTCTCTCTTTTGATGATGTTGTAGCCTCTTTCTATGTCTCTAACAACATGGTCTCTCTCTCCAAAGCGTCTGACACATAATTCCTCTATGTAAGTGTTTGGGACCTTGGGTTATGACTTCCTTCGTTCCTTCGTCATATCGGATTAAGATTCTCTATATCACTCTCAATTTTTATCTATAGATGTTGATTTATCATTTATGTAAATATAATTATTTTGGTCTAATTCCAAATATTTTTTTAAAACAAGTAAATGTAATCAACAAAATGTTCTTCCACGAGAAAAAATTTTGATAAATTTTTAAGAGTAACTAGCAATTATTGGTAATAAGCAAATTGTAGATTTCTTATACGTATCTCTCATGAAAAGTATTGGGAATGTCAATAATATAAATTGTGCTCCATTTTTCGTTTTTGTTTGTACGAATTCAATTCATCAAACAACACATGCTTCGAGGTTGAAGATTAAAAAAAATTAAAAATTTAAAAAAATTACCAAATGATAAAAGATAGAAATAAAAAATCAACACTACAAGTTCATAAATATTCAAGTAAAAGATATCTCATGTCACATTATATTTATGATATGAATTATAATTATTTTTCACTGTTAAGATTATAAAGAATATTTTGTTAACATAGTTACGATGAAAGTTAGTTAATTTGATCAAATAAGATAAAATATAACTTTTAAGTAAAAATTGAGTTTAATATTATATTAAAAAAATCTCAAAAAAATAGAGTGTAATTTATTCTTAAAAAAATTGAATATAACCAAAATATGTGAGTAGTGTACATTATCATATTATGAACTTAAATATATGAACAACATATTCTTTTTCTTTGAATGCTATGAAAAATATAAATTAGTCAACGTTCATATTTTGAATACGATGCCTAAAAAGTTTTAGCAATGGAATTATGCCACTTGTCTATTGATAATTGGTTTAATATATTACAATTTTCAATTGCATTGTCCTCCAGATTATTTAATTACCACAACAATGAATTTATATTCATAAAGAAAAAGAAACTTTTTGTTTCGTTTGGAGAGGAAAAAAAAAACTATGGAGAAACATAAAATTTGAATTAAAAAAGGGTAAAATATAGATATTATTAAAAAAAAGCATAATAAATCAAAATAAAAATAAAAATCTCTTGACTTTTGAACTTCTTTATTAATGAAATCGAATTTTCAAAAGTATTAATATCTTTCACTGCTAAAAATTATAGGGTTCACTACTTTTACAATTAATTTGTAGTTGTAAAGCAAATAGGATGATAAATACTTGGAATGATGATTTATTTTATATTTAAAATACATATTATCTCAAAGTAATAAATAATATATTTCTTTAATTATATACTTTGCATTTATATATTTTCATTATTAATTTGTAAAGTCTGTTAATAATTTGTATGGACAATTTCATTACAATAGTCAATCCTAAAGTGTAAGGGTGTTTAATTTACAGGTTGATTTGGTTTGGGTTTTAAAGAATAAAAGAACAAATCTAAACCAATTAATTTTGATAGGGTTGAATTGAATCCATTTGTCAAATTTTTTCTTGTAACCCAAAGTTTGGTACGGGTCATCGAGTTATCATCTTTTTTTGAACTACCAAATGAAAAAGAAGAGAAACAAAAAAATAATTCCATACCAAAACAAAATACCTTCTCACTTGCCCACAAAACCAATCCAAATCACAAAAATAATAGGAAGCATAAAGCCAAAAAAACTCATTTTCCTATGAAACCAAATCACATGAAATGATCCCCTAAATTGCCCAACAAATTTATGATTTTATTGCCGATTCCAAATGCTTTCTTGTGTTGTTTTATCGCTTGAGATTGAAGAAAAGGAGAATTTGATCTAGATGTAGACAAAAGTGGTGGTGGTGAAGAAGAATTTTAGCGAAGTTTCAGGGGATCCATATTTGTAGAGCTCGAACTTCCCTAACTCCCCTATTTAAAAGCGAATTATTGACTATATCTTTTTCATTCTAGACCGACCACTACAATTTCCTTTACAAAAAGACCCTTCACCTCATTGTACCCATTTTCAATGTTGTCTCTGGCTGGGGCATAAGCGAAGAACATGAATGAAACCCAAAAGGCTTGAAGAAATGGCTATCATCTCACTCTCAAGCATCTCTAACCGATAGGGAACAAAGGAAATTTGGGATCCTTAGGGATGAACATACAAAATGGCAACATATGAGAAGACATGAGATTATCAATTATCGAATAAGACTATTATTGATGGCAAAGTCCTATCATTATCCTCAATCTATGGGAATTAATCATAAATAAGATATGTACATGAGATATACAAATAAGTAACGAGTAGCTTTTCAAGGACAACCTTTAGTTCCACCCCCATGAGATCCATCAAGCCATGCAACATTAACGAAGAACTACTCATTTGCGTGAACACTTGCAAAATTGTTCCTAACTATTCCTAGTGGGATGGTGTTTGCCTCATTCTTGATACACCGGAGAGCTTCACGTCGGCTGAGCACAACAATGGGGGGTACATGCAAAAGCATTCTGATGCTCAAGTCAATATTAAATCGTAATGAGAGCTAGAGTATAGGCAAAGAGAATGAACATACTTGAAGGTGGTCGACATGGTGTATATAAATAAAGGAGGTGAAACCCCTTGGATTTGAGAAGATAGGTTAGATGTAAGCCATTGAGCTTAGGCCCAACAAGGGCCTATAGGTCCATAGCCCCCCAGCTTAGTAGTTCATAAGTTGTGCATGTTGAGTGCCAAAATGTATAAGGTACAATAAATGTTAAATGCTAAATAACTTAATTATATCTTACTTTGTTGTTGTGATGACAGAGATTAGGTTGAGATAATATGGTTGATTGTTTGAGTGTGGTTTCAGCCTTAAAGGAGAGGTAACTAGCTCAAAGGCTAGGGCTTTTGTTGATGGAGAGACACCTAGTTTGTAGGACTTTTGCTGATGGAGATATATGTGGGCATCAAGTTAAATGGAGTATTAAATCCTCAGATACTTTAATTCAGGCTAATGCAGACTTGAGTTGGTCAAATTAAGTAGTTAAAGCAAATCATGGTTGGTTCAGTTGAGTCGCCAAGAGTGGACTTAGGCCTAAAAGATCCGTATGGTCCACAACCCCCCATTTTGAAAGTTGTCAAGAGACAAGTGGTCGAGATGAAAGCATGTCTTTGTAGGTGATCAATATTTGAGCATATATGAGTCTATATGGCTAATAAAAATGTAACACCCTATCTTACATATAAGGTGTCACATTTTTTCCTAATTCATTTATAGGATAGAATTGAAATTTAACATGATGACTACAATATATTTCATATTCTAAATAAGTCATTTATACTTAAACTTGAATTCTTTCTAGATAGAAATGTTTTAGTTCCTCGGCCAATGCACCACCTAGGCACCTAGTTGGCCGAGAAGGCCAACTTGGTTTCCTGTAATTCCTAGTCTAATGCTTTTTGATTCACTTCTTGAGGATTTTTTCTGCATGCATTAGACACACGATTAACCTTCTTGGATGGAACTAAAATCATTGTTTACTTTTAGTTTGTTTATTCTTAATAAAACATTTAAACTATATAATCATATATCACACCAAATTTATTTATTTATAACCAAGAGTTAGGGTTACACCATGGGTCACTTAGCAACTATTTTACATGCAAAATGAAGGGGAACTTAGTCAAGTTATTTTACATATCTTCCCTTAAAAGTGACCTCTACATAATTTAACTTATAAACCCTAACACTTTATCCCTCGTCGGTATCTTAGTTGTCATTCTGGACAATCTTGATGCTATGGATTTTCTTTACTGTACCCACAAGAGGTATGTCAACCCAAAAGTATTGGATCTCTATTATTATCTGAAGGAATGACATCTTAGCTTAATCTGAAAACATTAGCAAATAAGAGTGAGATAAACATCTCAGTAGAGAGTAATAACATTTGATTTTAAGATTATAATGTTTTCAGCTGTATAACTATACAGAAAATAACTTCTCTTTAACATAAACTCTCATTTAACATGATCTCTTAGTCTTATTATGCCTTATTATCAATCATTTCATAAATATTATAACATGATTTTTAACTTAAAAATAGAGCTCTTTTCGCTTGTAAGGACATCCTTATCACAAAGTGGCCTTAATCATGTGGGATCACCTCCTTGAGGATCATATCCAAACTTTGGTGAGATCACCCCCCATAAGAATCACTTCTCAAAACTCATTGATAATAGGCATAGTCATGTTAAAAGTTTATCATCCATGGTTTATAGTTTATCATTCAAAATGGAAATATCATAACAAATAAACATATGAAATGAACCATAATTAAAGAATAAAACATTTCATCAAAATAAAGAACACATTAAATAAGAGTAAGGAAGAGAAGTATTATCACTCCCTACATAGTCTTGGATGTGGTGGTTTGCTTATCTCTTCTAGATAGCTCATGGTTTTTGAGTTATAAAGTGACTAGGTTTGTGTGTGCATGGAGCTGCATGAATTGTGCTATTTATAGACTTCAAGTGAGTGTGTGTGAGGTGCTTAGTCGTGTGAGTCAGTGAGAGTGAGAGGGAGTGGGTTGCTATGCAACATGTGACTCTTTAGGATTCTTATCTCAAGTATTTGTGAATTGACCATTGCCTTGCCAAAGAATCCTAGTACATGGCCTTGTAGTTGTCTCTCTTCTTAGGTTATTTCTTTTTGAGTCATTTGCTCAATAGCTTCCTAGGTTAGGTAGGTACTTTTCAAGTAATTTTGATCTAGCAAAAAAATTTCTTTGACAGTTACTCATCTTTTGATAGGGTTATGATACTTGACTTCACAGTTTTTCAAGCTAATGATTACATAAAATATCTTGAATAGTTAATTTTCTAGTTATAGTTGGCCATGGGGTTTGGGAAATTTTTGGTTCTTTGTATTTCACTCTTTCCTTAGAGGTTAAAGTCACATGCTCTAGTACCTTTGGAAATAACCACTTGGGCGTGCACTTCTAGCTTCTAGGTTATCATTTCCTTTCATTTTTTTTCAAGTAGTTATTATTGCTACTTTTTGACTATCCTGTGGGTCCTTAACCTTTTCTAAAGATACCTTCCGTTCGTTGATTTCTCTTGTCTTTCTTTTTGTACTTTCTATTTTTAAAAACTATATGATTTGGTCATGTGATAAAATTCCATGCTAAGATGATGACACTTGGCACTTTCTTCTTTGCTTGATAATCAATTCTAACTTTTGACTAAACCATGGACATTAAATGCCTTTTTCTTCCTCCATGGCCGTGTATTTTAAAAAAAATATCCTAGTAATGATTTTATTCTTTTCTTAAGGAGTAAGATCACATGGTGAATTCGATTGACTCTCTTTGGCCGTGAGCTCTTGTCCATTTTGAAGGACTTTTTGTTTCTTCTATTAATTACTTTTGAAGTTGTTAGATTCTTCCTTTCATCCGTACACTGTGTTCTTTATTTGTCTTGCTTTTTGTTCTAGTCATTTAATCATTTCTAGGTACTTCTATCTTTGGTCTTATTATGTAAAATGGCTAGATTGACTTTAAAGTTGATTTAATTTGTTTACTTCTTGACTAATGTTTCTTGATTGACTTATAGTTGACTAATTATTTTTAACTTTACTTAGGGTTGATTTGTGTTGACTTAGTCTTCTTCTAATATTTTCTTTTGTTTAACACTAGATTCTTTGTTTTCTAATTAAATTAGTCTTTTTTCTTCTAGTATATTCTTCTTATCTTTTAACTTGAGTAGCTTAGAAGACTAATTTAGTCTCCCATAAACCCTTTCCACGTGATTTATCTCCTATGCATATATTTACTTAGTATGCTTCTAGGTCATGTGAGCTCCTTCTTTTTATTCAAAAGATTATTGTTCCATCATGAGATATATTCCTTTATTCTATTTGGCTTCTCTTTTTGACTTAGAAGATAGTATTTCTTCCTTTAGTTTGTACATGTATTATTTAAGAGAACTATTCATGGTTTTACTTAGTATTTAAGTAGTCAATTTTACTAAAGGAATTTTTTATTCTTAGCTTTTCCTAGAAGCTTTCTCACGTCCTTTTCTTTTTGTGTCCATGTGAGTTTCTCTTTTGTGTTTCAAAAATTCTTCTATCATTAATGACATAAGTTTTACTCTTAGCATATTCCTTGTTTGAAAAAATTTGTAGCATTTTCCTCCTTCTTCTTATTCTCACATGAGCATGGTTGAAGATAAGTTGTTTTGTCTTTTTCCTTGCATCTATGTGGATCATGCATTTTGGCTCCTAAGTTTTGGATCTTTAAGTGAACTAGAGTGATTAGAGTTTTTTTGTTCTAACTTACTTTATATGGCTTGAACTTTTTCTAAATTTTAATGAGTTTATATAACAAACACTAATATAATCACACACATAATCAAGGCATAATATATTTTATAATTTTAGGGGATGTTATAGAAATCCCAAGATATTAACTTGTTCTTTAATTTCATCCAAATGTTTCTCAATTGGATGTATATCTTTTCTTCCTGGACTAAGACAGAGTGATGTTGTTTTCAACTTACTAGAGCAAAAATCTAATCAATTTACCCAGGATAAAGCATAAGAGCCTTCTCGAATCTAACCGAGAAAAGGTGCAAAAAATGATGGAGTTGCCAACCTTTGAATGTTCAGCATTTATAAGAATTAACATGACGAAGCCGCCCTTAAGTGATATTTCCATAAAAAAACAAAAATGGAACCTAAGTTTGACCTTAAGCCCACAAGGAAAAAAGAAGGAAGCTACTACCAATAGATTGGGTGGTGAGAAATTGACTGTGGGGTGAAAAATCTATTGCTGGGGATATCTAGAGGAAGATTGTTATTAGTCCTGATAGATCGACCTCGGGAAGTCTCAGCAATTGAGGAGAAGTTGACGAGGAAGACAAAAAGGGGAACTATAGATTCCTAAGGGACCTAACAAATTGAGGGATCCCATTAGACTGAAGACTGTAGCAGTCAAAGTTCTAAAGAAGAGTCAATGTTTCATGTGCTAAATAATTTCAATGATCCTACTGTAAATCACATTCAATCAATGTGGGATAAATGCTTTGCTTCCGCTGGACATATTGACAACTGTCTCTCATTGACAGCAAACCGAGACAAGTATAAGAAAATCACATGTGAATTTGTCTGTCGTTGGATGGAGATGCATGCATTATGGATTGCAAGTATTGTTCGGGCAAGCAAGGAATGGCAATGGGGCCCTAAGGGACTGGAAGAGCTTGTCCCCGTCATGGGTCCCTATTTATAATCCCCACAGGGAGGCAGGCACTCGCAGATATTTGCGAGTATCTAGTAATTTAATCTAATATTTTCAAACATAAATTAAGAAACATAAATGGACATTATATACTATAATTTTATCTGACAATTTAAAATATTTATAAAATTAAAATAATATATCACAAGTAACATATCAAGTTCAATTATATCTTTTAATAATCAATCCACATAATTATCTATTATTTGAAAGATATGAATTTTTCAACAATTTTTATCACATGAACTCATTCACTAGAAAAAACTCATTGTAAAATAATAAAAAAATATAGATTTTCATATCAACTCAAAGAAAAAGAGAAAATTATAATATGTGTAAAATGTTAAAAAAATAAAAAAAAATGACGGGTATCGCGAGTACCTGTGGGGCAGGTAGTATGATCCTTGCCTCTATTCCTATTTATTAAATAGGTACCTGTCCCCTACCTTGTCTCGAATAATCCCTATGGATCCTCGCCTGTATGGGGATTTTTGTCATCCCTAAGCGAGGGTGAATTTTATTCTCTAGGTCCACATCTTGACACCATTCAGACCAATTACCAACAAAATAAACTGACGACATGATCCAATCGTATTCTTAGGAGAAGAAGTGAATGAAGAAAAAGATGGCTGATTTGGAGGATGAATCATCCAAGGTTCAGGAGCTATAAGCTGAGGTTGAAGTTGCAAAAGCTAAGGCTATAGTTGCCAAGGCAAAGGCGTCTCTCCTCTTAAAATTGAGGTGACAAGGTTAACTAAGGCTAATCATAAGCCAACTGAAGAGAAGTAGAGTCTTGTTAAAAAATGCAAAAAGAATGAAGGTCTTCATGAGACTTCAATTGCCCGCGGCAAAAGGAGAAGAATGCCTGTGGCAAAAGGAAAAGAATGCCTTAGAAGATGATCTGTTTGCCTAATTCAAGGTTGGCTTTTAGAAGGTGATCACTCAGGTTCATTTTTTCCATGGTGACATTGACCGTAGTGCAACTGAAGCTTGGAAGAAAATTGTGGATAATCAACATGTTGACAAAGAAAGAGAAGAGAGGGATTAAGAGGGGGAGGACCAAGATGGGGCCAACCATAGGATCCAAGCTGGTGGAGAAGGCCAGGGAAATTCCTTTGTTGATTAATGCAACTTTTGTTTCTTTTTCCTTTTGTGATAATTGTCAAATGACATAGACTGATGGCCTGTGAGCCATTATAGTTTATTTACTTATGCTTGACATAAATTTGCATGAGTGTTGGTATTGTGCTGACTGAGTATATGATGCTTTTTTAACTTAAATGTTTCCTACCTTACTCGTATTTTGCACTTTTGTTCTCTTTAATGATTGTTGGGATGTCTATACTGATGTTGAAATGTGTTGCTCCTTAAATATTTAGTATCTCAATAGAGTATTTGACCTGTGCAATGCATGAATGAAATAATGATTATGACATTTGTATTAATTTCAGGCTGGCGATTGAAATTCATCAATAAGAGTAAACTTTATGTAGAGTAATTTTATATTGGACTTTGCAACAAGAGTGAGGTTTGTATAAAGTAATTGATCTTTGTTTCTATATCATGCTTGAAGTTTGTTGACATTGCTTATAATTTGAGATTGAAAATGTTTAAGTTTCCTTGTCTTCACCAATGAAAGCATCATGCTTAGAAGCCAAATGACCTAACTTGGGAACCAAGGTTTCATCCTAGCTCAGAAGCATACACCACACGTAGAGGCCAAGTGACCTAACTCTTGAAGTTAGGGTTTATGCTAAGACAACTAAGAAATCTTGTCATGCTTGATCTTGATCTTGAAATGTAAGTAAGTTTGATAGTAAGATGTAATTGAATAATAATTTGTGAACATAATAGTGTTTGTACCAAGGCAGGTTGGTAATGTTTGTATCAAGTTATAAAGTCATTTTCCTATGTTAGCAATGTCTTTCCTGAAAATGAGTGCCATCTATATCATTGTAATAAGTGCCAATCAAAACATGAAATATAAGGTGCTTCGAGTTTGAAGTCTATTAATGGTAGCAGAAAATTAATGTCAAACCCAGTTGATGATTTGGTTCTATGTTGCAGAAAATACTAGTAAAGTTGTTGATGTCGATGTAGGTCTTTCTTGATAGATTTTAGGCTTCTTAATACAATGGGCCACTGCTGCCTTTGAAGGGCTCGATGCTGGATGAACTTCTTTATATCTTCCAGTGAGTTGGGTTTGTGCTTGTTGGTATAAATAACGTATTTTGCCCTGGCCAATATAAATTTTTCAAAAAAAATAAAAATAAATAAAATAATCCAAGCCCAAAGTTCAAATTTAAAGTTACTTTAGGCTTAATTTTCCTCAATAATTAAATTTCTTTAAGAAATAAGAACAAAAATCATTAAAAAGGAAAATGTTAAAAAATTTGAAAAATATTAGAAAATTTAACAAATTTCCAAAATAAAGTTATTTTGGCCTAATTTTAAACACTTGGCTCAATTTTCCAACTCATATTTGATTGATCAAAATAAAACCTAAGTTTATTTGAGTCAAATTAATTTTATTTCATTGCAACTCATACCCCATGGCCTCAATTAGAAAAACTTTGACCCAACTCAAAGCCCAATATCCAAGTTAGTCCAAATCTTTTTACCCTAATTTCTATTCTGGATCTTTCTTAGGGGTGCCAACACACACTCACAAGCATAAGAAGGAATCTTTCAGTTAAGAAAAGAGTAAAACCTAATTTTAGTCCCTCATAGATACATATTGTATCAATTTAATCCCTTAGGGATAAATTTTATTGATTGTCTCTCAATCTTCAAATCCCCAATAATATAGTCCATCTATTCATTTCACCTCTAACACTGTTAAGGAAATGTATTGACGTGTCAAAAGGAGGATGATGTGGCATCACTACATTGCCAAATTTGCCCTAATAATTATTGCTTTGCCCTTTCCAGTATCTTTGTAGTTTTAGAACCCCCTTCCTTTTGTGCCCATCTTCTCCCCTACCTACAACATTTTCCTCCTTAAATCTATCATTTCTTCTACTTGGAGTTGCAGCTAGTTTCCTTTTGTTCCTAAGCTACCATTTCTTCTCAATTTGTTTGGGTTTCTCTGCACCTGCAACCATAATCATTAAAGATCTGAAAAAATATGGAAAGCCAAAAAATATGGGTTTCACTATGCCTGCAACTAGCAAATGCACTAAGCCAGATCTATTCATCAAAAGAAAAAATACAAACCACAAAAAGGCTAAGCCATATATGTCTAGAAATATAAATTCAGATCTCTCCAGAAATATAAATCCAGAAATACACTAAGCCATAGTTGGCTTACTGCCAACTCAATCCAAAAATACATCTCAAATTTGTTGAAAGGCACACATGTTGGGTATACATAATAAAGGCCAAACTTTTAACAATCACAGTTGTTGAGTATACATGTAAAAGGCATGATATGATATGAAACATTCACTTGTTCTCAAGATGTACAGAGAGACAAGCATTCCAACTCAAACCAAAAATACAAATATCTTGATTTTGTTGAAAGCTACAATAGCAGCATCAAGATATAGAAATAAACCAAGACAATATCTAGAAATAAACCAAGCTAAATTTGGAAATAATGAAGAAATTTAGACAAATCAAGAAATACACAAAACTAGTTGTACTTTCTTTCATATTGTCAAAAATCCTAAATCCATTAACATTAGTAGGTCTGTACAAAAAGCTAGATAAGTACAACCCAAAAAATACCCCAATCACTAATTAGGCTTAGCCTATTCATAAAATACATTATCCCTAGAAGTACAACCTATTCACAAAAAAATCCATTCACAAAATACATTATTCCAAAGGCATAGACCATCCACCTAAAAATTCTATCATCATCCACAAGATCCCAAAGGCATAAACCATTCACATTAGGCCTATCATTTTCCCAAAAAAAAAACCATAGGACAAATGTAAACTAAACTCCAGCTTGTGGATGTGGAGCCCTATAACATTGCTTCTAATTGATTCTTAAGATGAAATAATCAAATGAGCAAGCCTTGACCTTATCTAGCCTTGGCAGCAATAAGAGTCTCCTTAGTGACAACTTCTTTGAGTTCAGACTTTACTTGGATGGCCTTGGACTGCTTGTTAATGGCTGATGAGTCCAAATATGAGGTGAAATATTATCTGCACCTCTTTGCTTCCTTTAATTTTCGTACACAAATTAACATGGGTAAATTATCCAAAGATTGTTACAACCATAACAAACAAGTTTCATAAATATAAAATAAGTTCTAAGACTCACCACGGATGTTCCACTCACAATTGCCATTGTTTCAATAACCCCACTTCCTCTATTGTTTTTGGTCTTTTTCTACAATTTTGTAATAAGTAACTATTGGGAAACATCTTAGTGAAATGAAGAAAATTAATTAGAAGACAGCTTAATATACCTTTGATGCCTTCTTTTCCTTTAAAGGTGGGCCTCTATTTGATTTCTTGGTTTATCTGCAGGTGGCCCTTTGTATGTGCGCTTGTTGTAGCCTGTGAAACCACATTTTTGGCAAGTGATGGCATCATATTCTCCTCTTCAACTGGCAGGGTTTGGCAACTTTGCTCATTCTTCCTTTGTTTTCTTTTAATCTACTCAGTGGCCTTTTAAGATAAGTGGCAATACAAGTTCATGGCCAACTTTGTGCATAGCTTTTAGCCCTATTAGGATATATGGAAGGCTCATTTGTCCAAAGATACACCTCCCTAAAGTAGTAGTGTCACACATATCCTCTAGAGTTTATTAAGTTTACTTAATGCATAGAAAACATATTCATAAGGAAACACACAAATCCCAAACCCAATAGGTACAAGAGTGCCTCTTAAGTTCACAACGCACTTGTCTAGCAGCCTAACAACTTCATAAATTTCCTCATTAGGATCACTAGCCCATTTAGAGTGCCATTACCTCCAATCCTTTGCTTGTTCAAGCTTTATTGAAAAAGGCGATTTTGTTGTAAAAGTGCATTTCATCACTTAGTTAGTTTTGAGCAAACCTTTGTGTTTCTTGACTAATGCTCTTTTAAATTTCTTGGGTGCTTAGCCTTTCATTTCCAAACTAGTCCATGCCTTCACCATAGCCCATTACAACCTTAAATAATAAGTCCTTTTTGATTTGTGCATGCATTGTGTTTGAGTACTAGAGAAGTAGAATTTGAGCAAGCTTATGGTAGGGTAATTTTCTTGAGTGAAATTTGAGTGATACACTTGCTACCCTATTACACTTGAGAGATTGATTGAGAGCATACCTTGAGAGGCCTTTTGCGTGATTAGCATCATCAATTGAGATTGCCATGTTTTATAATTGAGATGAGGAAATTTCTGTCATGATTGGTTGATCTTTTGAAGTTTTGTATTCTTGACAATTGTTAGAAAGGAGCGGTTTATCTTTTAATCTTTATCTTTATTTTATCATTTCTTTAGTTTTGTTTTGATTTTTAATTTTGCCCAGGAGTGTAAAAGGATAAGTGTGGGGGCATTTGAATAATTGAATTGATCACACTTAATTGTTTGTATTTGATTAATGATTTTAGGCTGTTTAGTGTGTAATTAATAGTTTTTGATCTAAATTGGACTTTGGGGTTTTAATTGGATTTAATTCATTTTCATGCTAATTTTCCAGATTTACATTGTTCTAGTATTTTGATCATAATTTTGTTCTAAGTATACCGATTAACCTCATTCTTCTTTTTTGCAGATAACTCAAAGAGCTACAAATGGTATTTGAGACTTGAAGGGTAAATTCGGACAAGAAGGTAGTCAAAATTGGAGCCAATGTCAGTCATGAAATTCTGGAGCTATGTTTAGTTAATTAGGCTTAACTTTGTAATTAGGAGTCTAAATTACCCAGGACCAAAGCCATTAGTTATGTTTTAATTTGGGCAGCTTTGGACCCCTAACCCGGTTTAGTTTTAGGTTAAAACAGCAGATTAGGGCAGTTGGACGGCAGCTTTGATTTTGAAAAATTTTCGGATCTAACACCTCTCTTCTTTTCTCTCTTCTGTTCATCTGTTCTTCTTTTTCTTTCTTTTTTGTTTTCTGTTTGTGCACAGCCATGGTAGGCTAACTTTCGTTCAATCAACCCATGAGTTGAGGATTCTATTGTTGAATCCAGAGGACCCGTGCTCTCCATGAACTGAATCTATTTCTTCCCCCTTTACTAGAATTGAGCAACACGATTGTGTACGTTGAATCTGAGCGGATGAGGTTTATCTATGATTATGTTTTTGATTATCCAGGAGAAGGGATTAAATGTTAGATTTAAT
Source organism: Castanospermum australe (assembly GCA_019955255.1). Classification (NCBI taxonomy): domain Eukaryota; kingdom Viridiplantae; phylum Streptophyta; class Magnoliopsida; order Fabales; family Fabaceae; genus Castanospermum; species Castanospermum australe. The sequence goes on from NSJW01000041.1 coordinate 238,843, forward strand.
ATTTAGGTTGATTAACCCAAGGGATTTAAAATCAAAACAGGTTGAAGTGAACACTGTGCGATGGCATGAGTGAACGCGCCAAGTGTTTGATTAAATGCTAGGTGATTGTCTAGTAGAGAGGGTTCCTATAATGAATACAGGGATTCCGATTTGTTTAGGGTCAACACGAAATTCAATAATTCTTTGTCCAGTGACAGATGTCCTTGAAATCTCAATTCTGGGTTGATTACTTTTAATTTGTTAATTTTGTTTTATCTCTTGCTCTAATTTCGTTTTATATCTTGCTTTAATTTTAATCGAATTAAAATCCCCCCTGTTTATTGTTCTGTTTTTCAATTGAGTGATTTAGTCCTATGCAAAATTTTCTTGGAGACAATTTAGGTTGTCCTATATTATAAATTTATTTATAAGCAAAATTTCTTGGGAGACAATTTAGGTTGTCCTATATTATAAATTTATTTATAAGCCTGGTTAATTTGAGTGAGTTCGACAGTTCACGTCAAGCCACATAGTCTTGAGTTTGTATAAATTTTCATTTAACTAAGCTAGAATCCTCCATAAAAATAAATATAACCTATTTCCATCAAGACTACACATTAAACAATAAAATCAACAAAAATGCACCCTAAAACCCTAGTATGGCTGTGAGCTAGTGGGTCCAAAACTCATGGTTTCAAGTGATTTTCATCAAGATTCATGGATAACAATGATCCCATTTCCTTCCCCAAAACTCATTATTACACCAAATTTTTCTCAAATTGACATTTTTTTTATCATATATATTTTTTTTCAGATTTTTCTTCTTCTATTTTTTTTTGTTTTATTTATTTTTTTTTGAAGAATTCCACAATTACTTATACAGCACAATGACCAAACTAATGCCAAATGATAATTAGCATCAAATACCTCCCCCCACACTTAAAATGTTGCACACCCTGGTAACCCCCACACTTAAACACAATACTAAGGTGAAACCAATGCTCAATAAATTTTCAAGGTGCGGGATAAAATGGTTTTACACTTAGGCTTGTAATATGGCTAAGACAAGGATGATACAAAAAGGCACAAAGGGGCTAACCAATGGGAATATAATGCAAGGATAGCTATCTGGCCAAGGTGGTAAATGAAAGAAAGAATGCCTCTATCATATTTATGCATGCAGTGAAAAATGCAGTTTCCAAAAAAAAAAGGGCAAGTTCTAGAGAACAAAACCATGACCAGAAGCACACAAGAAAGAAAGAATGGCAGAAAATAAATTCCATTCACACAGGCCAAAATCTGACAAGGGTTAATACCAGCACGCAATCAGCATCACAAAATCAACTACCAAGTTAGATAATCTAAGAGTTGAGAAATTCAGTCCAACCAGAATGATCCATCAAAAACAAAATATCCAAGTTCAACACTATGTACATCTCAACGATTATCACAAGGAGGGTTCAGACTGTATTATTCACAAATTCTATTATTAACAATCAAAGTTGAAATTAAAAGTGCAAAGAAAAGAAAAGAAAAATAGAGAAAAGAGGAAAAAAGACTCCCTATCCTCCTTTAGGGAGGGTACGTGGCATCAGTGAGCCTAATCTCTGCCTCCACAAGCTGTTGCTGGGGTCCCTCATAAAAATGCTTAAGGCGATGTCCATTCACTGTGAAAGTCCGCCTAGTCCGCTCATCACACAGTTCCATTGCACCAAAAGGAAAAATATTAGTAATCACGAAAGGACTATCCCATCTAGATCTAAGTTTACCAGGCATAAATTTGAGACTGGAGTTAAATAAAAGGACTTTTTGGCCCACAACAAACTCTTTTGTTAGGATTTGCTTATCATGGAATGCCTTTGTCTTTTTCTTGTATAAACGCGAATCTCATAGGCATCCAATCTAAGCTCTTCCAACTCTTGCAACTGCAGATTCCTCTCCACCCTCGACTGGGCTAAATCCGTGTTGCACTGCTTAATGGCCTAATATGCCTGATGCTTCAACTCTACCGGAAAGATGACATGCCTTACCAAAAGACAAGCCGATAGGGAGACATCCCAATTCGGAGTCTTGTATGCAGTCCGATATCCCACAAAGCGTCATCTAGCCTCTTGCTCCAATCTTTATCGGTTAAAGTTAACAGTCTTCTGAAGGATTTGCTTAATCTCTCTGTTCGAAATTTCAGCTTGGCCATTGGTCTGTGGGTGGTAAGTTGTGGCAACCTTGTGAATCACTCCATACCTCCGTAATAAAGCACCCATGCTTCGGTTACAAAAATGAGAGCCCTGGTCACTGATAATAGCTCTAGGAATACCAAACCTACAGAAAATGTGAGATCTAACAAAATCTACAACCACGGCAGAATCATCAGTCTGGGTGGCTTTCGGCCTCAACCCATTTTGAGACATAATCAATAGCTAGCAATATGTAAGTAAAATCATGGGAAACAGGAAATGGACCCATAAAATCAATACCCCAACATCAAAAACTTCACAAAAACAATATAGGTTGCTGGGGTCATCTCATGCCTATGGGAAATACTCCCTACCCTCTGACAGTTCTCACATGACTTACAAAATAGATATGAATCATGAAACAAGGAAGGCCAAAATAACCAGAATCTAACACTTTCCTACCAGTTCTTTGGGGTCCAAAGTGACCACCACAGGCAGAAGCATGGCAAAAATATAAAATGGAATGAAACTCATTATCAGGCATACATCTCCTAATTACTTGGTCGTTACAGAATCTCCACAAATAAGGGTCATCCCAAACATAGTATTTAGATTCACTTTTCAATTTTAAAATTTGGGCCCTAGTGGAATCAGCAGGTAAAACACCAGCAACCAAATAATTTACCAAGTCAGCATACCATGGAAGCTTACCTTGCAGCTGTAAAAGCTGCTCATCAGGAAAATCATCCTAAATGGAAGAGAGGTCAGAAGGATGATGAGTGATTCGACTCAAGTGAACAGCTACCCAGTTCTCTACTCCACTTCTATCCTTAATCTCAATGTCGAATTCTTAGAGCAACAAACATCGCCGAATGAGTCGAGGTTTAGCATCTGCCTTTTTCAAAAGAAACTTCAAGGCTACATGGTTAGAAAAGACAATCACCCTAGTATCTAGCAGATATGACCTAAACTTATCAAGTACAAAAACTACAGTCAAAAGTTCTTTCTCAGTGGTTGTGTAATTAGACTGGGTAGAATCCAAAGTCTTGGAGGTATAGGCAATGACATGAGGGGCCTTATTGACCCTTTGAGCAAGAACTGCACCAACAGCATAGTTGAGGCATCGCACATCAGCTCAAATGGAAGAGACCAATATGGCGACTGGATCACTGGAGTTGTGGTCAGGCAGTGCTTCAATTGATTAAAGGCCGACTTACACTCATCATCAAATACAAAATCCGTGTCGTGCTGTAGAAGGTTGGACAGGGGCCGAGCAATCTTGCTGAAGTTTCGGATGAAGCGCCGGTAGAATCCTGCATGACCAAGAAAAGAACACACTTCCCTCACAGACACAGAGTAAGGTAAAGCAGTAATAATATCTATCTTAGTAGGATCTACCTCAATACCCTTTCTAGACACTATGTGTCCTAAAACTATCCCTGACTCAACCATGAAATGATATTTCTCAAAGTTCAACACAAGATTGGTCTCAATGCATTTATTCAAGACTCTAGCCAAACTACCCAAGCATGCATCAAAAGAAGATCCATACACAGTAAAACCATTCATAAATACTTCCATGCAATCCTCTAAAAAATTCAGAAAAGATGCTTACCATGCACCACTAAAAGTTCCAGGCGCATTGCAGAGTCCAAAGGGCATCCTTCTGTATGCAAATGTTCCAAAGGGGCATGTGAAGGTAGTCTTCTCTTGATCTTCAGGTGCAATATGGATTTGGAAGTAGCCTGAGTAGCTATCCAAGAAACAATAGTGAGACTTGCCAGCCAACCGCTTTAACATCTGATCAATAAAGGGTAAAGGATAGTGATCCTTGCGGGTGGCCTGGTTGAGCTTCCGGTAGTCTATGCAGACTCTCCAGCTGTTCTGAGCTCTTATGGGAATTAGCTCATTTTTCTGGTTGGCCACTACAGTCACTCCAGACATTTTGGGAACTACCTAAACTGGGCTGATGACGTGAACTGTCGAACTCACTCAAATTAACCAGGCTTATAAAGAAATTTGTAATATAGGACAACCTGGATCGTCTCCCAAGGATTATTGCATAGAACTAAATCACTCAATTAAAAAACAAAACAATAAACAGGGGGGGTTTTAATTCGATTAAAATTAAAGCAAGAGATAAAACAAAATTAACAATTTAAAAGCAATCAACCAACCCAGAATTGAGGTTTCAAGGACACCCGTCACTGGACAAAGAATTATTGAATCTCGTGGTTGACCCTAAACAAATCGGAATCCCTGCATTCCTATAGGAACCCTCTCTACTAGACGATCACCTAGCATTTAATCAAACTCTTGGCGTGTTCACCCATGCCATCGCACAGTGTTCACTTCAACCTGTTTTGATTTTAAATCCCTTGGGTTAATCAATCTAAATATTAAATCTAACATTTAATCCCTTCCTCTGGATGATCAAAATACAAAAAATCATAAACAAACCTCATGGACAAACCTCATCCGCTCGGATTCAACGTACACAATCGTGTTGTTCAATTCGAGTAAAGGGGAAGAAAAACGGATTCAGTTCATGGAGAGCACGGGTCCTCTGGATTCAATAGCAAAATCCTCAACTCATGGGTTGATTGAATGGAAAGTTAGCCTACCATGGCTGGGAAAAAAAAGAAAATGAAAAGGAAAGAAAAAGATCAGAACACTATATCTAACAGCAGTAAATGTTAGCCTTGGTGTATCTAGGATTAGACTCTGCAAAGGATATGCTAATTCTGTGTTAAGTTAATACACATGGGTTGAATTTGGAGCGTGATGCTCATTAGTTCAAGGTTTGAGCTTATCAAATTGATTAGCTTATCCCAACGAGTTGTGTGCTCGTTTCTTCTGATTCTGCTAGGTGAATTATTCTGTTTGGATTTGGGTCTAATTAATTTTCTCAATGTTTGAGATTTGTTATTGAAAATTGTTTATTGACTTTAGTACTTTGCAATGTGTGTGTGTGTGTGTGTGTCTATATATATATATATATATATATATATTAATGAAATTTATAATGAATGATTTAGAACTCTTATATTTTAGAAAGAATTGCATAATGCTTATTATATTTTTTCTAAGTATTTTTATTTAGTTTTATTTGTAATATATTATTTTAGAAATTATTTTGTTATTACTCTTGAAAAACTCGTGCCTCCGCTTATCTCGTTTCTAGAGTAGTAGATATTAACTGCTTAATGAGTTGTAAACTCACCTATCGTTGTTATTTGTTTTTCATATAAGGGAAAAGAAATTGTTTCTAGTTTGACTCCTCTGATTTGATAGAGAAAGTTCTCGGTTATTTAACGAGCTCATCACATTGTTTGTTTAAGCAAGTTTTGTTTATGATTTTGAATTTGAATGCCTTGTAGGCTAACTCTTAGATGTGCTCCATATTTTTAAAAATAGGATCTATATCAATTAGAGATTGAATTTACAATATTTGTTTTTGAGTGAATTACTAGTTATCAGAATTCATTTATTTGATATTTTGTTAATCTAGACTTATAAAGTATAAGTTTTTCAGAATAAAGTATTTATGAGGTCCTATAGTGGCTATTCAAAATTGTCTGTTCAGTATTACAAGTTTGAGGCTTGTATGATTTGGGAGAGCATACGGTAAGCCCTTGTCATATGTCGTTCATGAACTTCTAGTTTGGGTCATGACAATTTTTTTTTTTTTAAATTTTAGACAGGTTGACCTGCCAACCCTCTAATCTACCATAAGACAGGGTGAGTTAATTTTTCTAACCCACCAAGTGAAAATTGGTTTTTCATTTAACCAATGGCAGGTCAAGACCGGACGGGACAAGTTGACTCACTTTGTCATCTCTACTTGCTAAGGCACTCCAATGTTCAACTCAGTATTAAAGGAAAATGGCGGGTAGGATATTGGCAAAGATCAAAATGAACATATATACCTGGAAGTGGTATCTATGGTGCATATAAATAGAGAGAGCGAATGCTTTAGGGTTTGAGAAAATAGGTTAGATGTAAGACATTGGGCTTGCGTCCAATAAGGACCTACTGGTCTGAAAATATTTGTAGTTAATCTTTTTGGATAAATTTATAAATGCGCCTGTATATTAATATTTTTAATTAATTTTTTTAGATAAAATATACATATTTTGTAATGATAGATTAGTTTATGAATTAAATATGCAGTTTATTTTTTTTATCTTGGTTGGAAATTATTTTTCAAATGTATTTGCATAGTTTTTGTATGATCGTGTGCCCTTAATAGAATGTTTGAATTGTGATTTTAATTTATAGGTTGTTCTACTAGGACTATATGAAGCACAAATTAAAAAAAAATAAAAACAGCCAAATTTAAGTTGCCTACTATGGTTGGGTTATTCATAAAAGTATCCAAATAATTTATGTCATCATCATCTTTCTTTATAAAGAAAAACCACTAACAAAATTTCAAAAGTCGCCATTCTCCAATGACATTTGTTTGGGAGAGGTCATGTCAACACCAAACATTTTGTGGCATTAGATGGCCTACATGAGCCCATGAAATTTTATATTTGTTTAAGAAGGCCTAGGCCACATCAATACCTAGCATTATGTGGCCTCAAATGACTTGCACGAGCCAATGAAATTTAAGATTTGGAGGAAGATACGTCAACACCTAACACTATTACATGGCATCAACCAATAAAATTTTAAATTTGTAAAATTTCGTTTGGAGGAAGTCATGCCTATACGGGGTATTACATGGCAATTCAAATTAGATCCAACTAGTCATTATTTGGAGAAGGCCACATTAGCAATAAATATGAAGTGGGATCACATTGCTTGCAAAAAGCCACACATCAACACCTTACATTACATCGGAATCCACATCAAATCCACATAATCATTCTTTGGAAGAGGCCGCATCAATAATAAAGATGATGTGGGATCACATGCCTTGCAAGATCCTACTTTAATAAAATTGATATAGATCCTCTCAATTCCTTGTGACCATTTGTGTAGGTTTTTGCCAAATTCTAGGAAATTCTCATCATTCACAACATCATGTTATCATTACCATTATGATAAGGACTAACGAAGTAATTTGATGCAAGTAGGACACAACAAAACAAACATGTAAGACTAAAAACAACGTCAATAATATTGACAAGATTGAAAAGTAATAATCCTTCAAAAGAAAGACACTGCTAGAAAAATGAGAAATAGAGATAGAATTAGTTCCGTCTTTGATAGAAATGGAAATTGCAATGAATATTTAATTTAAGCAACAAATTCATATTTTAGTGTTTAAAGATGGATTTAGAGACAATTTTTCCATCTCAAAATATTTCGTCTCTGAATACATCTCTAAATTAAATATAAGTTTTTAAATATAAAGCAAATAGCAATGGAAATAATCTGTGATTGAATAAGAAAACAAATAATAAATAATTTAGAAGTTAGAGACGAATTTTTTTTGTCACTAATTGGGTTTTTTTAATTAAAAATAGCTTAGAGACGGAACATTTCCGCCTCTAATTCCTTACCAAAATGATCTGTTTCGGTCTGTAGAAGCCCTAACCCCCTTTCCCTTTCTTTCTTCCCTTCTTTCTTCCTCGATCCACTACCATTCTACCCTCCCCTTCCTTCCGCCGCTACTCTACATGGATGAAGACCATGCACGGTCTTCTTTGACTACCCTACTTCTCAGCCACACTTCACACTGGTTCTCCCCGCTCCCTTCTTCCCTTAATTAGTTGATTACAATACCTAAATTATCTTTTGTTCATTTGTATTTCTTAAGCAAAAAGAAAAATAAAAAGTTAACAATGCTGATGACTAGAGATGAATATTGTTATGCTAATGTAATTTGCAAACTATATATCTACTACTTTCAGAGTATGTTTGGATGTTTGGATGAGATGAGACAGGAAGAAATCAAAAGAAAAAGGAAGAGTTGGCTTCCAAAGTACTAGTAGTTAGAGTACCAAAGCTCCATTTTGAGAAAGATAAACTTTGTGATCTTTACCAAAAGAGAAACAAGAAAGATTTCTCTCAAAGCTAAAACATTATTTCTACTACAAGACCTTTACAACTTTTACACATATATAGAAATTTTTGGACCTTTAAGAGCTTTGGGGAAAATTATTATGCTCTTGTATATTCTGGATGATTATTTAGGATATATATGGACATTTTTACTGTCATAAGAATAAAGCATTTAAAGCTTTCCTTGAACTTGCCAAGTATATTCAAAATGAAAATAGTTTAAGTATTGTGTCCATTAGAAGTGATCATGGAGGGGAATTTGAAAATCATGATGCTGAAATACATTGCAATGAAAATGACATCTATTTATAATATATTAAGTTTGAAGCAAGGCCTGTAATGTTGCCATTTCAGCTTCTTAAGTTTTTAATAGATTCCCACATCATCTAAAATCATATGTTGGCATCTTCTCCTTTCTTCACTCATTTCTCCTTCTTCTAGCTCACACTTAACCTTCATTTCATATTTTCAAATCTCTTTTCAAGCCCTTTCAAAGTATATCTTTTCCGTTCTCTTTTCAATTGCCCCACTTCATATCTTCAATAATCGATTATCTTTCAATGCTGATCGGTTTCGTCCCATTTGCTTTGTGCATAAAGAAGGAGAAAGAAAAGGTCGCACACCCTCACATCGAAGGAAGGAGCGATGACAATGAAACCATGGCAAGTTGTCACACTACTCTCATTGGAGAAATGTCAGCCGCTGGCGCTCTCTCTCGCCCCTCATTCGTACCTGTAGCTCAGAAGTTGCTGCCTAGAAAAGCCCAAAAACGCTGCCACCGTGCAAAAACGATTCCAACTTCATGCCCAAGGTGGTGTGATCCCTCTCCTTGGCTAAACAACGAATAGACAGCAATGTAACTCACTGACTTCGGAGAATAGGCGAACTGCGGACCCATGAATTTCCAATTCCCTCTGCATGGGCCACTCTGTAGGTTAGTCTTCTTCTAATGAATTTCCTTTTTTGGTTTCTTAGGATGAATTTGATGTGGGTTGGCCTTGAAGATTGCTTCTTAAAGGCTCTTTCCATATGGCAAAGGGTTTGAGTTTGTTTTGGTAAGCTTTCATTTTAGAGAAGAGACTTGGTCATCACAACATGGTGTTGGATTTGAAGTTGGTTTGATTCCCCTTTTTTTTCTTTTTTCATTTTGTTATGATTTTTTGTCCAAATTGTGTTTCATCATTCTTTCATCCATTGATGACCTTTCTATATGTTGGAGACTTGGAGCCTTTGAGGAGTATATTCTTAGCATTTTGACCATTATTTCGTTAATCATAATTGATGTTTTCGGAAACTGTTTTTTTCAAGAATTTGTGAGGAAGCCTTGAAACTTAATTGAAAAGGACTATAAACAGTGAGAAACTAATGGGCTTTTCCATAAAATTCTTCAACTTTTGGGTGAACTACTTGACACTGAGACAGAGGAAGTCTTTGTTGATCAGGAAGATCCAATGAAAAATAAAAGAAGCTTAAGGAGAGAGAGCATTTCACCTCTTGATGTTTCAAGGGAGGAGAAAACAACTCCTAAGAGTGACCAACATCTGAATTCTGAAACACCTGGGAGTTGTGTAAATAATACCTCAAAGCATTATTGCATATTAGTGAATTTCAATGCACTAACTAGAGATACCCATTGTGACACAAATGGTTGGAAAGGTTGCTTCAAAATGTTCAATGAATGTGTAATTATGATGTTAGCATAAAGAAGGATGACAAAGGAAATGACAATCTTGATGTAATCAACAATGGAAGCAATCATAGAAGTTCAGAATTATCGAATGAATGTCAAGACAAGGGTTAAAAGGTACTTATTGAATTTTCCATTTGTGGTTGTGGTCGACTCTATGGGATTAGTCATTTTCTTATCATCTTATATTTATTTCCTTTGCCTTGAGGGGTATTGTAAACAAGTATTTCTAAGTCTTTTAGCTGGCCAAATGTTGTTGTTCCAGCCATAGTTGCTCAGGCTGCTCTTTCATCAGATTATAAACAATATAACCAAACGGCAATCACTATTTAATCTCAATGTTAGAAGCTTTCCTTTCTTCATATGGATCATACACTTGAAATATTCATAAGCATTGCATTTGTACTTGTATGGATTTTTGTTTATATTACCCCTTAAAACATAATGTCTAGGAGATTAAAAGTATGATAGAAAGATGGAAATCTTGACTTGATTACATATAAGTCATGAGAGACCAGTTGTATTTGGAGAGAATTCTAAGAAAACTAGAAATTGATACATGTCCAGAACCACACTAGTTATATATGCTTACTTTATATCTTTTATGTTTTTTTTAAACCATAATGGGTATGTCTCAACTTTTACTTTCCCACAAAAAGCTCTTCTTCCAGACAATTTCACTGTGGTGGATTGTGCTATGATTGAGCATAATTAATATTTTAAGTTTAAGCAAACTTTATACTAATATCATGTTTGAGAGATGTACTATCAATTTAGTGCTTTCAATATGGCCATATTATTTTAACAATAGCCTCTTATAAAAAGAAATATAGTTCCCATTTGAATTCACCATTCCATTTTTATAATATATATACAACGTTTTTTTTTTGCATATATTTAAATCATTGAATTTAAGTTAAGAAAATGGTTAAAACCAAAAGGTGTGGCATGGTGATAATAGCTTTTATGTAAATTACTAGACAGTAGGGTTGCATATGAGGAAATGCCTACTGGAAGGGTTTTTTCTGTTCAAACGGTCCTAGAATTTCTTTATTTTCTCTAATAGTTACTTTCCTTTCAGGTCGAGAAGATAGATTCAAAAATGATTTATGAGAATCGGATGCAGGTATATCTATTGATCAAGTATAACTTATACAAACATTAATTTAATTATGAATTTAGCAAGCCAAGGATTTGGGAAGGGTAACGTATAGAGTGAAAGCTATTTCAATGATATTAGTATTCATATTTGTCTTTAAAAATTTCTTTTATTGTAGGAACAAGTAACAGTTGCACAACATTGAATAAATATCCCGAGCACAAGTAATTGGATTTGAATGCATTAAATTGTTATCATGGGCAAGTCTATAACAGCCAAAACTTGAAAATTACTTTTAAAAAAATATACTGTAAACCTATAACAACAAAAGCTAAAAAATATACTATATAAGTCCATTTTCTATTATATTTTAACAACGTTCACTATATCATTATCATGTACAATATACTAATATAAAATATGTTCAAATTAAAAATCCACATTTGTTTTGAAGAAAAAAAATGATGATCACATCAGCCGCACAATGCGTTAGTATTCATCTAATTGAGCATAATTTTTAGAATTATAGAATAAAATAAAGTTATCAAAAAAAAAATTTAGAAGAAATGACAAGAACTATATTCAATGGAACATACTTTTGAGTGGATGCAATAATAAGTACCGGTAATCATTTGATGAATAGAGTCATGATAAGGCCAATTTTAACGAAAACCTCCTATTAACTTTAGCAAGGAAGAAAGCTTAGCAAGGAAGAAAGCCAAACATGTTTCATTTCTTGTCTTTGGATGCAACTTCTTTGTTGGGAACAATAGAAAATATGACTTGTGCAATTTCAATGCAAAATTTGTTGATAAGATATTTCTTGGATATTCTTTTACTAGTAAAGCACTTAAAATTTAGGAGTAATTACACTGACCTCTTCCGAGATTAACGCTTATTATTCTGATAACCTTTTTATTTGTTAAATTACACATATTTTTCTTGTTTTGTTATTTATAAAGGGTAATGGTATAGGAACCCCACATAAAAAAGGGGAGGCAGACGTATGTTTCTCAAACAAATAAGGATGCAGGATGCAAGAATAATACATAAAATAAAGGATGCAGATATAATTTTTTAAACAAGAAAGGTGTCTGGTGTGATAACTTTAAGGGATAGGTCAATGTAATTACCCCTAAAATTTAAATTTGATAACTAAGACCATTGACGAGTCAATGCATGTTGCATTTGATAAGACTGATTTCTTTGGCCAAGAAATTATAATGGTGATGATATTGCAGCAATTTTAGAGAACACTTTCTTGGATGACAAAAGAGAATAACGAAAGGATGAAGGACAAAATGTTGCAGTACCTCCAAAACAAGAAAAAGAGAGGCATGGTCTTTCAAGGAAATGAAGAATGGATAAACACTACCCACTTGACTTAGTCATTGGTGATATATTACAAATGATGACAACTTGAAACTCTCTAGGGAATGTATGCAATCACTTAGTCTTTCCTTCTCAAGTTGAACCTAAAAACATAGATGAGGATATAAGTGATGAACATTAGATCTTGACTATGCAAATAAATCAATTTCAAAGGACCCATATTTGAGAATTTGTTACGAAACCCAAGATCATCCAACTATTGGTATCAAATGGGTTTTTTTAGGAATAAACTTGATAAAACATGGATAATCACTAGAAATAATGCTATATTATTACTAAAGGATACAATCAAAAAGAAGAAACTATGAAGAATCATATGCTCTTGTTGCTACATTAGAGGCTATTTGTATGCATAATCGATTTCAAACTGTTTCAAAAAAAATGAAAAGTACACTTTTAAATAGTTTTATTCAAGAAAAAGTGTATGTAGATCAATCTTCTAGTTTTGAAAACTATGAACTACCCAACTCTTGTAAATTTAAATTTTTGGCTCTTAGGTGACTTGTAGTCGACTAACATATCATAGTAACCGATCGATTACAGGATTCTAGATAATTCTAGTTTACTATGGTAATCGAATACAAATTTTCTAAATTGAATATTACATTTTAAAAAGACTTTGTAGTTAATTTAGACAATGGTAATCGGACTACCACGTAAAAGAAATAATGTATTTAACTACTTGTCTGGTATTTGATTGTATTGATCTTTTTAAATGCCAAATTAAACTGGTAGTGATTACCAAGCTTCTGGGAATCAAGTATAGCCCTCTAATAATTGATTACCAACATATTAGAAAACAAAATAATAGTTAGTTTTTGCATTAGATGCTACCCAACCACCACCAGTGGCTCAAATAACTTGGCTTTAAATATAAATGCTTGTGGAGTAAATTCACAAGAACTACCAATTGCGAATCATTAACTTTGTGCATTAAACTCTGGTTAATGACTCCTACTTTCTTTTTGAGCTTAACATGAGAATTTTTATGTTGCTCATAGTGCTTCAAATTGTACATCTACTTTAGTGAGAGTTCATCTTCTATATCATTTCATTTGTAAACACTTGTAAAGGTGTAGTATCCCTAAGTTGAAAGTTTGTGATGCTGTGGTGGAGGATCCCAAGATGTGAGGAGTGCTCAAATCTTATAAAAAGGATTCTCAAAATACCTAGTTCAAGCTTGAAGTATAACGGAAAATATTAAGTGGAGGATCTTAAGGCTGGAAATAGATTATAAAGAGTGACTCAATCAATATAAATCGTTGTTTACATTGCTTCTCTTCCTTATCTATTTCATTTCAGTAATTTATTTAACCTCTGCTTTCTTGGTACTTCTTCCTCTACACACTTATCCTCTTTATTGCACAAGCTTGTGTGAGTCCGAGGCTTTTTCTTTTTTGCTATCACTTCATTTCTTCAAGTGAATAGCTTTGATAACAACTAACCAATCTTTTGAACATGAATTTATCGGTAAAAAATTTGAAACTGAATTCACCCCCTTATTGAGTATTGAAGTCACTTGGTAACAAATGCAATTCAATTGTAACTCACATTACACTAGTAAACTTGCATAGAGCCAATGAGGGTTAACTAAACTAGTAAGATTGAACAACATATTTCAAATGGTCTTGCTTCAAATCCTACTTTCTTATTAGTAGGCAATAAGTAGGAAAGTCCTTAGAAAGGGATAGCCTTTCCTTTCCTAAACTTATCTTACAAAAAAAAGGTAAACCTAAATAGAGGATTAAGGTGCATATGGATAAAGTAATATTGAATTTTAAAGAATTGTAAATTTGGATAGTTTAAAATACAATAATTAAAAGCACTGAATTTAAAAATACGTTGTTTACAAGTACAACTACTTCATTCTCTCACTCGAAGGTTCCATTTATAGACAAAACGATTATCAAAGAGCCAACATATTGTATCTCAAACCTCATTCGAATCTAAGGGTGTAGCACATTCTCAGAGCCAATCAATAGTTCCTGCATCAATGCTCAAGACTCAACTTGTAACAAGAGTCCTTCACTTTACAGTTTACACGATCATCTTCACCAAAACCTTCTAGTTCAGGTGTGTCATCTTTTTAATCGTTCCCTTCTACCTTAAGTCACCACGCTATTCATCCGAATCATATCTTCAATTTTCATTTTGTAGTATTTGTTGCTTTGCCCAAACCATTTTGTGCTTCACTTTGGTTCCATTTTTGTGCTTTGAACCAAACCCCTAGTACCCACTTGCAACCTAAACCGCTCCTGCTTTATTGCCCTTTGAACCAAGATTTCAATATGAGAACTAGCTTCGCCGCTGCCCATGCTGTCTATGAATTTCATTAGAATATAAGATCTCATCACTTAGCTTTGTAAACTTTCAATTCCAAATTTTTTTTGAAATATTATCCAAATAGGCCTAATATGAAAATCTTCATTTTAGAGCATAAAATACATCCTTAGAATTATTCATATAAAAAATTTTCAAATTTCTTGAAATTTTATATCCAATCACAACAATATCTACAAAAAAAAATTAAAAAAACCCACTAATTACTCATTCAAATTATCTTATTCAGATGCAGGAATCTGTTGGGCGCTATTAAAATAATGACCTAGGTGAAAAGTCCGCTATAGGGCATCATCTTTTGTGCTTGTTAATCTTCAAACCAAAAAAAAAAAAAAAACTTATCTTTTGTCCTTATTTCAATATAAAGTGACTTTTCCATTTATAATCGTGTGTGCAGTATTCCTTATCATATCCATATTGTCTTAATGATTGCTTTTTCTTTTATTTAAAAATTTAAAAAGAGGAGAGGATACTTCGTTCTAAAATCAAGATATTCATAAGTTTCCATTTATTTTTACTATATCACCCAAAACTTTTATATGTATCCATTTTCTTATTTCTTTTATTTTCTCAATTCAAACCTCTCAAAATGTAACACATATTTTCCCTGATGATTATTTATTTTATTATTATTTTTATTTTAAAAAATTTATGTTTAATTTTGTTTCTTATTATTAATAAAAATTGAATGTCATATTTATAAATTATTTATAATTAATTATTGAGGTGGCCTTAGCACCAACAGACATTTAGAATTAAAAATTAAATTAAATAATGTAGCCAGAATTTTATTTTACATAAGTGAAGATGTCTTGTAATAGCATAAAGATTATAACATGTTATCCTCATTTAATACGTCATTTTATTTTGTAAATATTGATCAACTGAGTGGGTAATTTTTTTTTTTTGTTTTTAACCATGTATCCCACAAGTATTGTTATGAGACTAATTTCTCAAATATTGTCATACTAGTCTTTAACCAGGAGGTCCCTCCACAATTATTGGTATGTTAAATATAAATACACAAAGACAAATGATGACAGGTTCAGATAGGATGATAACAGGTAAAAATAATTCCTGTGCACCTCTTTTACGAACAAAGAGCGAAAACATAACAAGACAATTAATGTTAGAACAAAATGAGCTGGAGGAGAATTACAGACATTCAGAATGATATATAATAATGAAGTCCAAATTGGTACATAGGAATTGAAGGTGCAAAATATGTATTTTGGAAACTTACATTGTTGCTGTTGTCCCCCTAAAACATTGTTTTTCTTTTCCTCTTTCCTGAGTTTTCCCCCATTTTTTATTCTTTTTCTTTCCTGAGTGAAAGTTGGGTTTATAAGCTTCCAGGAGATTATCTCGTCAGAACCAAAACCGTATTGTTGAATATTTCTTTCCGTAATGCATTCCCATCAACGAACCTGTGATTTTCAGCATCTTCTTTTGTTTATACTGAAAGCCAGAAATAGGTATAACAAACTAAGAAAATGGAAAGGGATATTATACTCTAGTGGCAGCTATCTGACAATAATTATCTGGGCTCAAAAATTTTCTATGCAAATTCTATTTGGATTGTGGGAGCAAAAGCCAACATATAATTTTCTTAACTTTTTGCAAACTTTTAATTGTCTTTTCATTTCTACTTATACCTAATTTATTTCAAAATTCAAAACATAATATATGGTCTCAATAATAATTTAAAAAAAAATTAGTAAATGTATTTCAATGGTAGTCATATATCACTGTCTAGAAAGCATGCATTGCAGATAGCAGTACATGTATAATAAAAGATTGATTGTTAAGTATTTAAGTAAAAAAAAAAAATGGTTCAGCTTCTCTCGAGAGGAAGATAAGCTTCATAGTAATAAAATGAGTTATGAAATTATTAAAAGAGTTTGATTAGAATAATAATAGATGTTATAACACGTAATTGAATGATAAAATAAAAAAAATTAGAGCAACATATATTAAGATTAAACTCATTAAATGCATTGTAAAAATCACTGATGAAAATTCAACTTAAAATAAATTGAGGCGATATGGTGAAATTTGTGAAATAATGTATGAGCTTTGTTCTTCAAGAAAACAAAAGTTTGGATAAATTTAACTTGATAATCCTGCCACAACATGTCAACACCATCCCATATATAATTTTCAAGGTTGCAAACTATCCATGTTAAAGATCAAAGAATCATCCCTAGCTAGTTTGCAAGAAATATTGTTAAACTTTCAAATGAATGCATAAAAGAAACAGGTAGAATTGAAAAAGCTAACCTTGAAATGAGGAAGGAACCACGACAACATGCATATCAGTATTGTTGGGAGGCAGATGTAAACGAAGGGGATAAAGTTTAGCATTCAATGGGTTGCGGCAACACACAAGAATATCGTCAAGCCCTGTCTCCTCCTTCAATCTCTGCTTTAACTCCTCCACACCACTTCCTTTGAATGTAAAGAATGCCCCTTTTTTTGCATCGTCAACATCCCCATTTTCATCACCCACATCATAAAATATAACCCTCCCTTCTTTCACTGGTGACCCAGTCTCAACTGAACCTCTAAACTGCAAAAGTAATAAAAAAGGACTAGTTTAAATACGGTAGTTCATAATCCTTTCCCTTTAACTCAAAATTCCCATATGCATAGTTTCATTCTTGAATCAACAAGGAGTTCAATCAGTGGCATCTTAACATTATTTCATTCATAGTTTTTGTTGCCTGTAAACTTTCTAATTTCATAATAATATGTTCATCTGTGTGTGTGTGTGTGTGTGTATATATATATATATATATGGAAAGAAGCAATTTCCCATTATTCCCTCTTTTTTCTAATTAAAAAATTGAGTAAATTATTGTCATCATTCTACAATTTTGTCTTTATTTCACAAATCTCTTCTTTTTTGAATATAAGTCAGGAAGATTTTCTGAAAATTTTTTTAAAAATTAAGAAAATTGAATCTTGTGTAGAATTTTAAGATTTAATTTTATAGCTTCAATATAGGGGTTTGCATACTAAAACATTAGAAAAGTAAGAGTAATTTAATAACAAAAATTTTTGGCTACAAGAAAGAGGTAATCAATTGTCGAAATTCTACATGTTAAGAAACATTTTTGAAATATACAATACACCAACTTTTATCATCTCGAGAAATTCTTAAGTACCTTGTATGGGTACATACAAATGGTGACCTATTGGTGCAGTACCATGAAACCTACTGTGTCTTATGCTATGCAAGACACCAAGGGAGAATAGTCCTCCATTGCGCTCAAGAATATCTTAAACATGCATTGCTATTATTTTAAATTGCGATATACAACCGCAATTGCAATCAAAATATTGTCATTATAAGAATTTTTGCAATCATAATTGTGACAACATTAATCGCATTTTATCATAATTGTTTACACTACAACTGCAGCACAATTGAGATTACAACCATAATCGTAATTTAAAATATTAAAAAAAAAACTTGTATCCTTTTGAGAAATTCTTGATTACCATGTATGGGTACATACAATGGCAACCTATTGGTGTGGTATCATGAAGCCTACATGTGTCCTATGTTACGCAAGACACAACACCAAGGGAAGGAGAGTCCCCCATTGCACTCAAGAATTTCTCAACATGCATCACCATTATTTTAAATCATATATTGTAATTGCGATTGTAATATTGTTGTTACCATGTGAGTTTTCACAATCACAATTGTGACGGTATCAACTGTATTTTTTTCATAATTTTCTACTATTTATACAATGATCACGTAATTGCGACCGCTATCACAACTACAATTTAAAAGCATCATCACTTTGGCAAAATGTTGTATGATTGAGAAGATTAAAATTTTAGGGCACAAACCTCAATTGGTCTGGGGGACCTGAGATCGATTTTGTCAAAGGAGCCAATGTCTATAAGCGGAGGAGAAGCACAAGGAGAAGGGGAAGGAGAACGATCCGTCGGAGTTGAATACAGAGATCGATCCGGTGTGACAATAGGCGTGGGCCTGGTTCGTTGTTTAGGAGCCTGTGGGCAAAGCTCCACGATGTCCACGTCCCACAAAACCCAATTCGCTGTCGCAGTCCTGTGCGGCACGTCGTGCGTGACCGAGTTCCTCCACGGTGGCAACCCTCCGTTGCCTCGCAGATATTGCCCATAACGCGTCTTAAGCCTCACTTGCACCCCATCTCTCATGGGTTCCCATTCCACAGACGAATCTAATCTTCTCGGCATCGTTTGCAACACTTTCTTGCCCGTGCCCTTGAACAGGAACGGCATGTTGGAGGCCGTTAGGTATTTTCCATGGCAGCTCTTCAACCTTATCGCGTTGGAGTTGTCCACAATCTCCACGCTCCATTTCGCATTTTCATAGCACCCGTTACGGTCTTGGTATATGCCTTCTTGATCCTCATCTGCCAACAAGTATTTGTCATGGTGGCTTCGCAGCCGCACCACCTTAGCCTTTTGGAAGAACTCCATTGCACTCTGAATTTTAATTGGGGATCCTAGAAATCAATGAGATTGATGTTTATTAGAGAAAAGTGGGTGTTAATGTGATGCAAAGAATCAATTATAAATGGGGAATTTGAATTTGTTTGAATGTTGTAAACTGCTTGATGCAACTGTGAACTTGTGTTAGCAGGTTTAGGGAGAATAGAATAGGTTTTGGGCACGGAGAGATAGGAGAAGATTGGGGAGAAATGGAGGCAATATTAAGCAAAGTTTGAATTTGTGTCTGACATGT
The DNA here is from genome assembly GCA_019955255.1 of Castanospermum australe. NCBI lineage: Eukaryota > Viridiplantae > Streptophyta > Magnoliopsida > Fabales > Fabaceae > Castanospermum > Castanospermum australe. Next base: position 258,276 of record NSJW01000041.1, read on the forward strand.
TTACGCGTAATAGATGCATACACACCTAATTAGGGTGGCAATTAACGAGTGGTTACAATAAAAGAGAAATGGTAAATAAGAGGAAAGCATTTGGTAATAAATGACTACAAATAAGCTGGCTTAAACTCAGATGATTTTCTTTTTTAAACTTTTTACTTTTTGTATTTTTGATGAGCAAAAACGGTGAAGTGAGATTTTGCCACATCATTCGTAGGGTATTCAATGAAAATCTCTTTGTAAGATAGCAATGTTGATAAAGTAAAATGGGTAGTAATTCAATTATCACAAAAGTAAATTTTAACACATTTATATTATTGAATAATTTTTTATAAATATTGAATTTCATCAATTTAATTATTTAATTCAAAATTCTCACAAAGAAAATTAAGTCCTTAAAATTTTATAGTAGAGTAAATACACATTTTAGTCCTTAAAGATATAGGTGACATCACTTTAGTCCTTTAAAGAAAGTTAACATCAATTTAATATCTCAATTATGAAAAGTGACATCAAAATAGCCTTTATATTACAAATCGTGAAAACACTAATAATGGAGCGTTTCGTTGAGAAACTAAATTGATATAACTTTTTATTATATTGAAAGAATAAATTAATGTCACTTTCTATTATTGAAGGACTAAATTGATACCAATTTTTCTTGAAGAAGTAAATTGATGTCACCTTCTATCATTTAGGAGCTAAATTGATATCAACTTTTTTAGATGACCAAATTGATGTCACTTGTATTTTTAAGGGACTAAAATGAGTGTTTGCTATTTATGGAATTTAAAAATTAATTAGTATTTTACTTAACTATTTTATTTTAACTTATAAATATGCCATTAAAATATAAGTAATTGTAAATTTTTATTTTAGATGCTTACAAATGTTTGACAAATTTATTGTTAAATTTGATATGCATGACCATTATGATAATATTATCTGATTCAATTACTAGATTGGTAAAATTAACATGTTACACAGTTATTCAACAGTGTAAAAGTATAAAACTTACTCCCTTTTTTTTCAAAGAAGTATAAAACCTATTCTTAAAATAAGTGGATCATTTCTAAAAATAATGCAAAAGTTGTTGCCAAATAGTAGAGCAAATATGCCCAAAATCAAATTATATTTCCACCTCAAGCACAATGAGGATCTGATTTGATAAATTTACTCTAGATCTAGGATAGATAGATAGATAGTTTGATTAGAATCAGGTGCTAGTTGTTCCATTTATTAGGTGCTAGTTGTTTTTTTTTTTTGTTTGCTCTGTTTTCTAGTTTTCTCTGCTGCATAAAAAAAAAAATCAGGTGGGTGTAGAGGAATCATTAAATATATACTATTTGGTGGTTGAGAGTATCACGGGAAGAAAATTTAACCTGAGGTATCACTTAAATTTTGGTCATGTTGTCTCAGAATAAGCAATTTTTTGCTTCTTGGCTCTTGAGATTGGGCGAAAAGTGGGCACATCCTTGTGGGGAGGAATTGAATCTTCCCTTCATTGTGAGAATATCCAATTAAAAAATTTCAGGACATGTTTGGCAGCCTAGTGTAGCCTAGTAATCATCTATAAATCAAGACAACTAAATTTGATGTCCGTGGGGCTTTCCACCGCTACCTTTCCTATGCTTGCTTCTTTCTTCTAACGCTCAACTACTATCTGCTAACCGTTATGCTCTAACAAGAGTAGAAGGAGGACATATGGCCGAAGATCGTACTCTTTCAATAAAAGCAAGGGGATTCGCTAATCTGAATAAAATGGATGCAATCCCTCTCCATCGGGCAGATCGTGAAAACATAATGGAAGGGGAGGTCTTCCACCTGCTCTTAGAACTGACAAAGCAAGCTATGCAAAAAATGAGTGAAATCCGTTTCTTAGCCCTCAATCTCTTTCTGACACAGGGCTGAGCGCTCTAGAAGCGAAATAATTACCCTCGCAGGGTTGAATGTGAACTCTTCTTGGCTGTTAGCTCAAAGGGAGTGAAGTCCGCCTATCCCGTGAAGGAAAGGCCTTTCTTTTCTACGCTATGATCTTTCTTCTCTTATTAAATTTATAGTTACAGAAATAGATCATTTCTAAACCGGAATCTTAGGATACCACCACTGATAGAAGGACAAGGACCGGAGACTTGAACACCAGATAGGCCCAACAAAGACTAGTACATCGCTTACTGATGAAAGACCGTCTGCTGGATACACCATTCCTACTACTGCTGAATCGAACAAAATAGCGATTCTTATCTTCACTGGTTTTAGAAAATTTAGTCCAGTCCTGGAAATGGTTCGCACAAGGAAAGAAAAGGAGGGTCTCACACCGGTGTAAAGTAAAAGCAATTTCCTTAGACTCAGAGATTGCATTTGCTGGCCTTTAACTGGCTTTACAAAACAGGCTTTTATCGCAGCCTTGATCACAGGATGGGAAAAGTACCTTATTAAATTTAAATAAATAGGGCTGAAATGGACTGAGTCTTATCATATATATACGTAATTTCACTTTTTCTCCCCTACTAAAAAGTAGTCAAAGATGATTTTATTCCGGAGTCCTCTAGGATCTTAGGCGAAAAAAGAAGGAAATTTGATGGAAGTTCACTTTATTGACAGAAAGAGGGAACCAAGAGTCCGTTTGATTGGAGTAAGCGCAGGAGCAGCAGTCGATTCTTCTATCATTGGATTTTCAGTCTTGGAAGTGGTGAAGCGGTTGTCCGATTGATTGAGTAGTCCATGGCCAGTGAAGGTGCTTTCGGGTCTATACCCATAGCCCTCTCGTCTAGGGGCTAAAACTGATGACTCAAAGCCTATCGTACTTTCGCCTTCCTTTTTCCGTCCAACGAGGATTTTTTTGTTTGGAGAATTCTTCCTATTTGACCCGATGCCGTACGCTTCATGTGTTCATGATACAGGGCCGGGGTACATATTCCACAAAAACAAGGTTCGACTACGAGGATTGATAAGTTGTTCATTTTGTAACCTTCACCTCTATCTACACAGTTTCATTTCTACGTCTTCGACGAGCAAGACTTCACTGCTGACATAGGGTGAGGTTTCAACAGGGCAAGCGGAGATTATCCAACCTGCGGTCAGCTATGATATACTCAACTTCTTCTTTTCACCTCCCTCTTCGATCGATCCGGAAGACGTTCCCTTAGCAGTTGACATCTCAACAGGTGACAGCAATAAGGAGAGGATAAAAGACTGAACTAAGTATCAGATCGCCAAAATGGAACAAATGAAAGGTAAAGATCATGTTTCAAATTGGGAATGGAAGAGGGGGATCTACCAACCATGGACGGAAAGCAGAGATCTCAAAAAGGGTATTCTTCGAACAAATGTTAAGAAAAGTAAGTTACCAAATTGGGCAAAGAAGGATCGCATTCCCTCCTATTTTCATAGTAAACCATCGCCCTATTCAATCAATGCAAAGAAAGGAAGACCGGATCTTTCAATAGTCAGTCCAGATTTGATTTCCTATGCTTCCTTCAGACTTGAATGAACCATGCTTTCCAGAGCGCCCAAATCTGCTATATATTTGACACGGGTTTGCCGTAATGCTAAAACTATGGCAAATGCATCTATCGTCATTAATGCATAAATAAAGATACCAATTAGTAGTGATTGAATTCCTTCTATGGTTCCACATGAGAAACCAGTACGAATATAACCTACATGTCCAATTGAACTATGAGCTAGAGGTCTTTTGACTTTCGTTTGGGCCATGGCGGCCAGTGCTCCTAAAATCATAGAAGCAAGTGGCTAAGGCATGAGTCTGCAAAACTTCTATTCGTCGGTTCGAATCCGCCCGGTTCCTACACTACAGCGCCGCGCCATTCCACCCATCATTTTTTTACATGGTTAGTGGATAGAACGGGGGCCGGAGCTTGCTCCTTCGTACTAGTGTAGTGGCTTAGCTGCCTTAGTTTCCCTTCCTTACCGTATTCCTTAGCACAAGCACTAAGTAAGCCCGTGAAGGCCTTTGAGGGCTAAAGAGGCGGATTCCGGACAGGGGAATTGACTTGCAAACAGTGGCTACGCCAGCCATTAGTTCCACTGCTTTCCCAAGAAGGATAGGAGATGGATCAGACTCTTCAGCGGCAAAGAATGCGATCAAAGGACCCTATGAATACTACTAGCCGTAGCTGTGGTTGTGGCCAAGAAGCAGGCAGGGAAAGAGCTGTCCTTCTTTAAAGGAATTTAGTCAGGGAGATAGAACCTCTATTCCAGTAGGTTCTTTCAGTCTTGCTTGTGCGCTTTGGTCCTTCTTACAGAGACTATCCTTTGTATCAGTTCTGATCCATCCAAGGAATGAGCTTCCCCAGAGTAAAAATCCCGTGGACTACAAGGAAAAGATAGAACCTCGCCCGGCAACAGCAGCTGATTCAATAGCAGATGGTCTTGGAAAGAACCTTTCATTCGATGCTTCTGATTCAACTCCCAGACAACCAAGGAAGTATGCGCGAAGATAGCGTAGGCCTCACTCGCTCTTTGGCTCGCTCCTCGCTTTTGTTCAATTATAAATAAATAACAAGCAAGTTTGATGGAGATTTGTAGCATCATTCAAGTAAATACAGATTGAGATCGTAGAAACATGAGCTTGTGATATAGCTACACCTAATTCCAGACCGGTTAATGCAAGAACTATAAATAAAGGACCAAGATCTCCTATGAAATATAAAAGATCATTCATACATAGCATAGTCCAAGCGGACCCACTTAAAATCTTTACTGAACTATGACCGGCCATCATATTAGCAAATAAACGTATTCCTGAGCTTAATGCGCGAAAACAATGAGGGATTAGCTCAAGGAGTACTAAAAAAGGTGCTAACGGCAGTGGGACTCCTGCGGAACGGATCACTCATTCTTCCATTGGGGACAGGTGCACGAACGACAACTCCAAACGTCACACATCCATCCGTCGCCTACCTACCGTTTAGGTGGCACCAGCGAGATCCAGCTAAGGTAAGGAACTTAGTGTCGCGGCTGCTCCACTCCGCCGCGGTCTCATGAACTGAACTTCGTTGCCAAAAATGAACTTCATTTTTGTTCTTTACAGACAGGGAACAGGTGACGGTTTAAGAAAGATATTCGGAAGGGGCCCTCCGAGGGCCGCCCTTTCTCTACTTCACCTCCCCTGGTAGAGCCGGGGTCGTTCGGAAAAAGCAAGCATTTTTTTATCATTAGTTTTACACCGATGTATCGTACTCTCTCGACCAGGTCATCATAAGAAAAGACTGCGAAATCTTTCCGAAGTGAGAGAAGGAGGGAAGGCGCGCTACAACTAACATAACAGCCAGCTGAAAAACGCTAGCTAGCTAGGCTAGCGCGCAATGGCTTTCTCTGATAGGGGCTCGCTTCTTCAAGCTCCGCCCAACCTATACAAGGTGCTGCTCGCTTTCTCTCAGCCACCAGTGGCTTATGTAGTGGTCGGCATTCATTCCTACGTGCTCCTCTTTGCCCCCCTACTTAAGAATCCAAAGGTGACCTTTGGCTGTTGTCTTGACGCTTTGGTTACGAAAGTTGCCGGGAATTGAGTCCCACTCTGAATGTGACTAGCAGGAATGGTCTCATCGGGCAAGCTGGGAACTCAACACGGGGTTACCGGGAGCCGTTCTAAGAGCTTTGACTAGCAGTCATCATGGTATAAGAGTATAAGATAAGCAAGGCATTCCATCAGTGGCAGCGAGTTGAATGGCACCTTTCTTTTGACCTGTCTTCGTCACTTCCCTCCCGGCCCGAAAACAAAAATCTATCCTTTTTCTTCAGTAACCAATCATAGGTCCCGACAATCTAAAGCAACGCATTAGGTGAAGACCAGGGGGCCGGAAACCCCAACGGGAAACCTTTCACCGGGGAAAAAGACAGATTGCCCTCTGGCTGCATTTCCGAGGAATTAACTTCAACCACGTACTTCCATACATCAGAGGTTAAGCCCTCTGAAAGCCCTTACAAAGCAAAGCCAGCGAGTCAGTTCGGCTTTCTTGATGTCCAAAGGTGAAGACAAGTAGAGAATTGACCTTGACCGGAGCACCGAGAACGAGAACATAGAGTGCCTTTCTTTTTTCAGTTATAGTCCTCCGCCCTTTAAAGAGAGAGGAGGACTATAACAGAGCTAGAGAGCTTGTAGCTGCTTTCGCGAAGCGAAAACAAACCCAGCCGCCAAATTAGCGGCTGGGGCCGGCAAGCGCGCGCGCGCGCGTGCGCGAAGACAAAATTTTGTCTTGGCAAGTGAGTAAGCTACGAATACAAATGCAAAAACTGTGTTTTAAGCAAATGGTGCGGATATTGTGATGTAATGAATAGGGAGGTGCGGCCTTCTTTAGCTTCTTCCTTACATATGGATATGTATGGGAGCTTGCCGGCGGACCACTGCCGTCCCATTCTTGAGTGAGCTGGAGCGCAGCCATCTTATCCACTGAACTAGCTAGAAGCTATCGCTTCGGGTCGAAGCACTAAAAGAAAAGGACCGGGAAACGCGGCGGCATAGGAACCACGCGCACGTGGTTGGGGAATAGAGAAAGATGGAAATCTCTATCTCATGGGAATGGAGCTGGGACGGGACCCGTGATGAAGGTTGAAAACGAGCAACCTCGAGGAAGTCTAGAATCTTTCCTGACGAACCCCCTTATTCCCGTGTACAATCGAGACCCGTCTAATTGTTGAATAAAGGAATTGAGACTACCATCCATGATATGCCGCTGAAAAGCATGGCTTAGGTTGCTCACAGGCTCAAGCTTATTCTGCAGAAAATGGTAAGCTTCCTCGTTCACTTGCGCGGGTCGGCCCCTAGGGCACTATTCGCCTTGGGAGTGGCGTGAATCAAGAGATTCTCCTGCTGTTAGCAAGTTTCCGGTTTGACATTAGTGCACATGAAAAGGGCTTACGACTCCTGGGTTCTGCCCGTGAATCAGATTTGGGCTGTTCGGGAGAGTTGTGCAAGAGGGAGCTGCTGCTGCACTAGTCGAAAGTGGAAGCGGTTGGCAAGGAGTTCTTTTCCATGGCATAGTAAAACTATCCCTAGTCCGTTCTAATAATTAAGGGAAAAGGCCTTTACCGAGCCTCCAATCTTCGACCAAAAAAATGAATATGTCTTAGATCTCAGCCTCTACAGGAATCCAGATCTTGCTCTACTTCTTCGCCCTTATCCACCAATTGGCTTGACTTGTGGCTGATAGCATTGAGGTTGAGCTTGGGATTGGCAGGAGACTGGAGGCTGGGGTTGAAGCTGGAAGGGAACTTGATGATTTAGGATTGGCAATTGAGCAGGATGATTCTAGGATTGGGTAGGAAGCTGGGGTGACTTGACTGAGACTTGGAAGGGTTGAAGGCTCATCAAACAGCGCTTTTTAGCTTTCTTCAGGATTTGGCCCGAACTGTTCGGCAGATTCCCACGCATTACGCACCCGTTCGCCACTTTGTTTTCAACTGTTCCCACCTCCTGGGCGAGACAAGCTACCTTCACGCTAGGAGCCTCTTTTCCTTCTGCCCAGCTCCCCGAAAACAACGTTCGACTTGCATGTGTTAAGCATATAGCTAGCGTTCCTTCTGAGCCAGGATCATACTCAAAAGAACCGGAATCCCTATACCTAAAGCTACTGATTCAGATTCTGTTATTAAACCTGAGCCTTCTGAAGAGTCCATTCCCTTTAGCCGGTGGAGCTGGTTCTAACCTCTTCTTTCGCTGTATATTTCCTAGATATCCATAGGAAGGTTAACCCGAAGGCGGCCAATTGGACATGAATACTCACATTGCTTTAGGCAGTACTCTTATTACTAAAGAAGAAGACTTACTGAAAGAGGGAGCAAATCCGTCACTGGACGAGGAAGGAAAGGAAAGGAAAGGAAAGGCAAGGAAGATCTGTACAAGAAAGAAAGTAGATTATAAAGCGTTAATACACAGCCCTACTAATATAATAGAAGGGGCGGAGACCCGCACATCACCGAACCAGGAGCTACCCAAGAGTGAATTCCTGTCCCTGAAAGATGTAGCTATCCGCCTTTCCGGAGTAGCTCTCTGAGGAGCTGGCAATGTAGGATTCATACCCAGGCTAGCCCTACCTCTGCTTTTAATGCTCGAATGTTGGAGTCCTTCGCTCAATACGTCGTCTAATGTCGTGATTGACTCGTTTCACTCGCCAGGTTCGACTGCGCGAATTTCCTACACTTTTAAATACTCGGTGTAAGTAATTGAGACGCTTCGTGTTGGTATCGAAGCGCTCAGATAAATCTGCAAAAAATACATCCAGAGCTCGCTTGATATCGCTAGAGTCATTCACTGGAATCTCCAGAGATTTGGATTCTACTAATGAGCGAATGGACTTCTCTATTTCTAAAATAAGGCCCGCTCACCACTCTGGTTTGATAAGCGACCCCAGATCCGGCCACCGCTCAAATCAGAAGGGTAGCAACCATTCGCGCTCACTATTATTCTAGTCTGACTAGCCCGTAGGCTATTACAATTCTCCTTGCCCTTTTAGAAAGGGAAAGGGCCGGAAAGCGGGTAAGAAGAGAGAATAGCCTCGTCCCCCTTGGCTAATTTATTGTATTATTTCACTCAACCTTGTGAATGCCGCATTGGAAAGCCCCTCTTGAAAGCTATCGATCACTGACGAGAAAGGGGAATTAAATCACTTGCTGAACAGCTTGTAACTTTAGAAGCTATAGCCGATGACCCTAGCTTCCATCACATCAACCATAAAAGAGTATCGAATAAGACGCTTTCTCAAAAAAACCTTCTTCTGTATTCCCTAATAGTATATTCTGGGAAAAGTAGATCTCACAGATATAAAATATCTGTGTGATCTACTGAGGCCGCCGCTATTCCTGCCGTAAGGCAGGAATAGAGGGAAGTTGGCGCTAGCTTCCTAAACAGGATCTCTGTTCTATGAGGTACAGGCCTGGCCCGGCCGCACGAAGCAAGAGGAAATAGGTATAGGCTGGATCAATAAAAGAAAGATAACGAAAGTGTACAAGATTCCAATCGGGCTGGCTCAGAAGGAAGGTGGCGGCGAGGAAGGGTATTTCGAATCTCGATCAAATAGCATAGCACGGGACCGTGCCAAGCTGTAAGCATAGCGAGTTAGGTATGGGCTTTCTTTTCACTACCAGAATCAGCAGTTGGCCTATTGTTGAGTGATACATCCGGCGAGCGCCGGTGAAGATCGCAAGCAAAGCTGACGCTCGGGCATTGAGCTTGAGCTGCTAATAAGTCAATACCCTCTGTTCTTATTTCACACAATCCAGGAACTTCCATAAATAAGGGAAGAAGTCTGTAGGAAGCTATCCGAAGATAGGACATTCTTTAATCTAAGGCAACCAAAGCCTTTAGCTACTCAACTACTTGAGCTCATTGGCTACCAGGGCGCTACCAGAACTACTCAGATCAGATCTTGGCTTCCTAACTCCTTTATTTAATAGGAGTTCGTATGAGAGAATCATGACCCAAAACCCTCGATTGACCTCGCCCCGACATGAAAAGGTCCAAGGGAAGCTCAAAGCAGGAATCGGCAGACTGCCTCTATCTAGATAGATTATATGGATGCTGATCTGTCTCTTTATTGGACCAAAGAGTGGCTCTCCGCGGAGTTCGTTCCGATGCCTGTCGTGCCTTGCAAGATTGAGATATCAAGGCTGGTACCAAAGCAAAGAGAAGAATAAGAATCTAATCTCTGCTGCCCACAACATAAAGGGGCTCATTACTCGTTTTCGTATTGGATTGGGATGGGACTATCCATACAGGAATTCCCTTCTTCTTTCCGAACTAAAAGGGGAGCGTTGGTTTGCTGGTGTGGGTGGCATATAAATTTTTAAAGTTATATAGAGGTTTGAGGGGCATCTATAAAAGGATTATCCCTATCCTCACGTATAGGTTGACTAAGGATCAATTGCTATCGAGTTCTTCGTATGGGATGTACTAATCTTAGTACGGAATGCTTCATTGCCCTTTCTCTTTATTAAAGCAATGTTAATCTTGTCTTCAACAGGCGCGTACAGTGGTGATAAGAAAGAGCCATCGCTACTTCCTGTCTGTATCTCTCAATCGGTTTGCTTATCCTCGGATCATTCCCTCCTTTCATATTTTAATGATAAGGAAGGGAGATATGAAATTGGTCCAACTTTCTCTTTCTTTAGCATTAAGAAGATCATTCTAATCATCGCTAAGAAAGTAGATAAAACGACCTTACGCTCTATGACCGATTTCGAGGAAAGAGTTGCCTAGTATTCTTTCTAAGGTGCAGGCCATCCTGCATGCAGGAGTTCCTTCTTCCTACGAGGCAATTGTAGTTCTAAGTAAATCTAGTGCTCCTTACAACAAAGCCAGAGCCAGTTCAAACCTTATATCTTGGAGTTGCAGTGGATATTGGAGTTGCCCCCGCTGTCGATCCAGCCGAACTTACTTCGATGGAAGATGGAGTTGAAGTATTAGGGTAAGCAGCTCCGTACGCCATTCGGATATCAGCAGTTTCTGTCCTAAGGCAAGCCCCCGCATCTCTAGTGAGAAAGGCATCTAGTTTTTCTGCCTTCTCGTTTCGCCCAAGCGCTTAACCTTCCCTCTTATTTAACATTATACGAGCAATTTCATCCCTTCGAGCCTCTTGCAGTGACAGATGCAGGCCTAAGGGAGCCCATCCAATTCCATTACAAAAAAAGAGAAACCTAACGCTCTTCTGCCTACTTCTTCCTATCTCTACTTCTACCCGGATCGATGGTTTCTTGTTGGCTTAGCTTGCTTTATTGTTTGAAAGGAATGGCTTTACCCTTTCCCCAGGATTTGGAAATGAGATTAAAGGTTGGTTACCAGGACTTAAGAAGGTCCGTGTCCCTTCAAGAGGACTTCTTCGCACTAACCTACTCGAGATTCCAGATTAGACCATTGTGCCAAGAGCACCACGAATGAAATGAACAAGGACTGATTTGGAAAGAAGGTTTGAATACGAACCTGACCTAGAAGGGGCAAGAGATTTGAGGGAAATCAAACAAAGGAAGAGAAATGTGGGACCTGAAGTGAGGACCACGAAAGGGCCGCTTGCTTAATCTTAATTATATTATATATATATAAACAAACAAAGAAGAAAATCATTTTTTTATCCAATTGTTCATTCCTGGGAAGAGGAAGAAGCAGATAGAGGAAAGGCCTCCTCTTTCCGTCCACTCTTCCCGAAGTGAGCGAATTGCATGTAGAGATCCGTAGGGATCTAAAGCAGCATTTCTTCCAAATGTTTCGGGGGCAAGCCTTAGTTCAATTCTTTCTTGCCTATAGTCATCTTACCTTCTTCTTAGGAGTGTGAAACTGCATTTCAGTAGTATCTAATTCACGTAAGAAAAGAGAATCAGTCTGCATGCTTAACAGCCTTCCTTGTCTGAATCCCTTTGTAAATGTAAAATTCTCGGAGCGGAGAAAAAGTTTCGTTTCAATCGCCTGATTGAACAAGATTGCCAGCGCAGATAGTCAATAGCAAAGCGCATTCCCTTACTCTATCCAGCCCAGCCTATCACATATGCCAAACTCTAAAGCACTAGATAGTCTTTCTTAGTCTATCGATCCAAGCCAACTCATGTTTCCACTCTATTTTACTAAAAGGTAGGGAACCAACCTCCGGTGTGTAACGCTTACGACGATAGATAGGGGACGCTCGGGGAGTGCCACTCGGTTGGCTTCGTGAACGAGAACGCTGATCACCCTCACGCGGGAAGATGAACATTGAAAGGGCTGAAAGGGTAGCGACGGGATGTAGATGTTGATTTTGGAGGTCGCGTACTTTAGTTATAATGCCTTCGACACGGTTGAGGCTTCTACTTATCTTTGCTTTGGTCCCAACATGACCGACCAAGCGTAACGACCGCAGAAGGTACGGCGAGAAGGAGGATTTTTGAGAACCTCAATAAAGACCTTTATTATTTCAACGAGGTGATCATAGCATCGATAGCTCTGCTCTTAAGGAAAAGGGGATTTTGGCAAATTTTCCTGATAAAGAGAGAGAGGTCTTTCTTTTAGTCAAAAATGTGGGCGTTTACACATTTTATTTTTTTTTTTTTAGGGGAGAGTCATTTTTTCGTTATATATGAGAGGCTAATCACTAAAGTTAGTATACTAGCGTAGTTCCTCTTCAGCCGTTGAGAGCTCCCTAAAAGCCTGTGTAGCAGGAGGGGTTGGATTCAGTATGTCCGACTTCGATCGAGTTGAAGTTAGATAGTCGCTAATACGCACTACCCTTAAGCAGGAAGAGTTTGCCTTCGATGCTCTTTGCCTTTTCTATCGATTCCGGGGGGTTCCCTTCCATTTATAGGGCCCGCGAGTAAGACAGCTAGGTCAAGGGGAAGGAGTTTGCTTAATCCAGCAGGACTCTAGTTCTGTTACAGCAAATGCTCAAAAGTCCATGCAAGACTAGGTCGAACGGCTATCGGGCCAGGATCGGAATGCACTCTTTCAATTGCATATAGAAAGCCCTTGCTCGGGCACAGCCAGACTGTGACTTATTGATACAGCACAGCTACTTGAACGGTGAAGAAGCAGCTACCAAGTAGAGAAGAAAGAGAAAGAGTGAATAGCATAGAGGCGAGAGTCAGTGCCTTTCCCGAATTCGTTAGATTGCCACCAGTTCCAGGATTGGGAGAACATAGGATTGGTAGTAGGGCTCTGCTCGCTTGGTTGATGGATAGGTGAGCGCATGCGGTTACTTCCGAACGAACCGGTCGAAGCGATGGCAAGCTTTAGCTTAGCTGGCTAGCTGAACAGAACATGGGGGTTAATGGGCTCTTAAGTCTTGGGATTGGATCCACTCGATAGGGAACGAAAATCCTCTTCTGCCTACGAGGTTCTTCGCCTCCACCCGCGAATGGTGAATTGATAGCTGCGTTGAGTCACGAGGGGTTCTAAACCATTTGCTTAGTTTACTTACCTCCTCAATCCTATCATCCTTGGTCCTTCTCCACTACGGATTTAGATCTGGGCATTCTTAACCTATTAAAATACGATTTTTAAAGATCAAGGTCAATCCCTGGGACACTAGCGAGTCCGTCCTTAAAAGCCCTAAAAATTGGGTCCATGAAGCCTTAGATACTCCAAGCCTCAACCAACCAGAGAGGGGGCAAGGACAGTTAACCTCCAAAGTGAAAACCCGCCGTCCATCAAAAGCAATGAGCCATTGACTTCAGCTGGCAGTAATGCATCGACATGGAGTGTCCTAATTGACCCACAGCCAGAGGGGATCCAGTGCTCGCTGTAGAATCCTTAACTTTCTTAGCGGCCAACACGGCCTGAGATCACAGCAAAGGTGAAAGAAGAAATCGACCAATCTCTATTCTCCTGCTCGCGTTTACAAGGTTTCCCACTCACTCTATTGAGTTACAGCCCTCGTTGGGTTCTGCAAGGAAGCATCTCGATAGGTCCGCAACCTGTGCTGTGGTTGATGCCCCACCCGAGCCTGCTGTTGGTAAGCCATTTTAAACTTAAAAACCAACAGCTTTTCGGGCTTACTTAGTGCTTGTGCTAAGGCGCAGGTTGATCTCTCTGGTTGAGGCTGCATTCATTTATTCAACTTGACACGTGGGAAGGGCTTACTCTCCTAGTGGCTCGGCTTGGTCTCGCTCCCTTCCTGCACTATTCCTCCCCACTAAAAAGAGCGATTGATAATCTCGATAACCTTTCTTTCTGAACGTCCGTCTTCGCGGGGCGATTTGAAATGGCCGTACTGTACTGGTTGGACGATGGCACAGTACGCAGGACCCTCGTATGAAACCCCACCGAGCTTCCTTGCACTATGTGGAACGGACTATTATCGGATTGGACACGCCTATAGGTAAACGACTAACTAAGCAAAGCACTAGGTACGGGTCAGCCTTAGACAAGACAAGCCAATCATTCACACCTGACTTTTTCTATATTCACTTTTTCTATAGCTAGTCCTATTGAGTAAGGGAAGGGGTCGGTAGGCTCTCTATCTCAATCCGAGGAACTGAACTAGAGCTCAGGAAGAAGCCAGCCCTAAATCCGCTTATGAGAACTTCACTTCACGATTGGACGGCTAAGCTAAGCACCAACTTGTGCAATTTCCGATTTTTGGCGGACTGTGCTCCACCCCGGTGAACTCATGCGGTTCCGACGTGCCCAGAGGCCAGAGGCGAATCCGTTCACGGTCCGTAGGACCAACACCATTCGAAGGTGGGTGGCCCGCCCCTCCTAGAACAGTCATGTTTGACTGGGCTTACACACATTCGCTCACTTACGCTGTCCCCCCTCAGCTCACCCTAGCCCCGGGCCTTTTGCTCTTCTAACGTAAGCTCCAAGGCTTCACACCAAGTCTTCACTGTGGATTGTAGTCAAGCAGAAAGTTGTAGTAAAGTAGATAGTAGTAAGGAAGGCTATATCAAGCAGGATAAAAGAATAGGTACTCATATTAATAAAGATATAGGGGTTAAATTGCTAGAGTTCATGATAGACAGAAAATTGATTAAAATTGAGATATCGGAAACTAATAAAATAGTTGTGAAAAAGAAAGGCTTCGGCATCAGGAAAGGAATTCGATGATTCTGAAGCCTTGGCATAAGAAGAAGAAAGAAAGGGTAGGCTGAACAATCCGAGCATGCAACATCAGATAGGTAGGCCCACTCATCTTAATTAGGAAAAAGTGCTCACGGCTCTCCTCTCGTACAGCTGGTACATGTCCTTTCCTTTCTGGGAGGCCTAATTGCTTGCTGAAATAAAGTAATTCAACTTGTGGTCCGGGGCCAAAACCCTTCAACAGATAAATGGGCTACTAAAGGCGTCTAACACTCTTTGCATAAAGGTAAAGAGCAATACAAGACTCCTTGGTTAAACCATCCGCAGCTATGAGTAGGATTCGTTTTAAGAACCCCATCATAACTGGCAAGTGTTCGAACACCTGCTGCCACCTCAACGGTGACACTTTAATCAAAGAAGGGAACAACGAGGTAAAGTGTTTCATAACACTACTTCAATTACGCCCTCTCGGCATTGTGATCACCTGTCCCGGTTAAGGTTAGGGTAAGGGACTTGCAGGTTGAGGAGGTTCGAGCTCGCCATGCTCGACGTTCTTGAAGCAGTAGACAGCCACAGGACCCAGACCCAGGCCATGATGGATAGGTTGGGTCTTTTTATGAGGAGATCGAGTCTCTGAAGACTCGCTTGGCCAAATTAGAGGACGAGGCCACTACTTTATTTTATTTACAAGCCGAGCGAAAGGCCCCTTCACCCCCGCGCAATTCAGCTCTTCTGTAAGGGTAAGGAACCACCACTAGATTCTGGCTTTAAGGCGGAATTGGCATTGTGCTGCCAGAGGACAGCGAATGTACTAGAGTAGCTTCCAACCCCTGCTTAGAAAACAAGAAAAAAGGATTAAGAGAAGAGCATATAGAGGAAGGTTGGATGTAATTCAAGTACAGAAATACGGACATGAGCCCCCACAAACAAGCTCTCAGGCAAAAAGAATTGGAAATAGGCCAAGCCTTTTTCTAGAACTGTTCGGAAGAACACATAGGAGCCTAGCCGATCAAGATCCTCAATAGTCAAGAGAAAGAAATCGATCGAAAGAGGTAAGAAGCACAACACCATGTTCCCTCTTTCCTGTCGCAACTAGTCCCCTTCTTCTGTGAGCTAGGTCCACGGTTGCTACTTCTCTCGTCTCTGGAAAAGGGAAAAAAACGAAACTATATGGTCAGTCACTTCGGGCTACTTTTTGGGGATCGTGATACTCGGGTAGTAGGACCTGGGCTAGAATTCGTCCGGTCTGGGTATCACTGTTCTTTTAAAGAAAAATTAATGATTGCTCAAGTAGATTATAATGGCCTAAAACCAGTTAAGACCACGAATGAGTCTGCTTTCCCGAATAGGAGATTGGCCTAATTCTCAACTGGTATCCCATTTTTTATAAAGAAAACAAGCCTTTTGGTGCTAAAATAACCCTTTGGTAAGGCAGTTTTGGTAAGGACGTCAAGAATATACGTCCGGGGGGTAATAACATTCAGTGGTCGGAGGAGGAGTCTTCCCTCGCCTTTACTTCAACTCCTAAGAAGAATTCCTATTGGGTTAAGCTATCATTTTCGCAGTGAAAGGAAATCGGAAAAGAATAACAAAGGTAGTCGCTAGACTGACTAATTCAGTCTGTTTTTTGGCCTATAGGTCTGACTAACTATTCCTAGTGTCAGAGTCAAGACCAGTGACAGCTACTTACGATAGCACCAGTTTGCCAAATACTGGACGGGGATCAGTACTTCTACGAGGGATTCATTTTCCCTCGATCGAGGTAAGGGGGAATGCCGCAAAAAGGAAAATGAAAAGAGCTCTTATGTTATGGATTCCGCGTCGTCATCCCTTCTCCGGAAGACCATCTTCTCCTTCAAATCTAAGATGGTCTCCGAGTCGCGCTGGCGAAGCTTGTCACATAGAATCTGCAGCTTCTCCAACGACTCCTCCCCCGTGAGGGTACGGGGATTGTCGAGAGCGCGAGGGGCTAGAATTCGTCCGGTCTGGGTATCACTGTTCTTTTAAAGAAAAATTAATGATTGCTCAAGTAGATTATAATGGCCTAAAACCAGTTAAGACCACGAATGAGTCTGCTTTCCCGAATAGGAGATTGGCCTAATTCTCAACTGGTATCCCATTAAGTTAAGTAGGGGGGCCAAAGCCACCTGCTGCCAACAGTCTTTCTTCGGAATTCTACTGAACGGGTCGATCCTCCCCTCCCGTTTGTTTTAGCAACTTATCCTAAGGTCTCCTCACCAAGAGCTCCCCGGCGACGACAGAGGAACCAACCCGCCTGCTGTGGCGGGGCGGCTTTTTTGTTTCACAATAAGACCTGGACGATTATCCCTACCCTCGGTAGCTTACGAGTTTACGTCCATCCCTGGTTGGGTACAGTTTCCTTGACAAAGAGAACCGGGCTTTTCCAAAGAATTACTGCAGCTTTCCCACTCCCTTTGATTTTAATATACAAAAAAGTCTCTTCCACTTTCCTACCAAATCTCTCTTTATTCTGGCACATAAATGAAGGGATCGAAGAGATTATGGCAGATTATGTTCACCAAGAAATGACCCGAAATTGGATCTTGGTCTATTTGAGATTGTTCTTTTTAATCGTAATCCCAGACACTCATCCTGAGCAATCTCTTCCGGTTCAGCAGTGTCCAGCTCCCCCCCTTTGCCATTGTCACTACTGGTACCTGACCCCGTCGGCTCGACATTTTTGCAAACACCGACCCTTACTCAATAGGGCAATGAAAAGAGGAGAACGAGGACAGCTGACTACCGCTAAAAGTCAGACTACGAGTACACATTGTATGATTGAAAACTGCCGCTGCGTACTACCCGGTGTTGCCGCGGTGCTGCCTTGAGAAAGGGAATCCCGACCTCCATCTCTATCCGTGCGAGAGTAAGAAGTAGAAATAGGAATGTTTGACGTAAACGTAATAAGTAGTGTAGTGAAATCTTTGTGATTGAAGTTCGGTTCTCCTCCCCTCAGCCTTCAACTCATCATATGGCTATGCTTATGCGCGAGAACTTGATACAATCATGAAAGAGCATTTCGAGATGGAAGCAAATACTTACTTACAATGAAATCACAGACTCAGTAACCGGGGAAGCTCTCAAGGCAAGGTAGCCCAACTTCTTTCACACCGCTTTCACAGCCCAAGAGAGAGCTCAGCGAGGCCGAGCCATTGAGTACAGATCTTTCTTTGGAAAGGCGATTAGTGATCTTTTGTGAATCAGGGAAGGTAGATTTCTTACTTAGTGCTTGTTGATATGATCTTTCTATCAAGAGAAGATCGGGAATTGCCTCTAGGCTTTTCTTTTAGCTCTCACTCATCCCGGGCGATTCTTATTCTTCTTGGCTTGGCCACTAAGGAGTAGTTGTGGCTTTTGACCAAGAGAACGAGCTAGACAGAAAAGGTACCACCGAAAGAAGGTCGACCTCACCCCCTTCTCTTGGTAAACCGTAAGACAGAGGGATGAAGTAACTCGACTGAAAGGAGTAGGTGGATCCCTCTCATAGCCATCCCTTTAGATCCTAGCCCAAAGAATCCCATCTGTCACGGAATCCTGAAAGAGGAGCAATTTGTGATCTTATCTTGTTTACCGAAGCTAATGATTTGACTTGAGATCTTCTACAGCTCCGTGCTTTATCATGGCCTAGATTGAGTGCTTTCATTCCATTTGACTTCTGACAATAAGAGGAAGAGAAGCCCTCTTGAGTAAGGGCTCTTGAGTTAGAGTTCGAACTCACCTTCTTTCTTCTATTTCATAGCCTCTATTCTATTCTACGAGGATTGATTCCCAGACACGCCTTCCACTACTAGACGGAAGACTAAGAAGAAAGCAAAGTCAACCTAAATGAAAGTAACCCGTGGGTATCTTCTATTGATTAACGAACTGGGAATCAGAGCTCGCTCTTCCTTTCCTTGTGAATATGGCTACTTTACTAGGCTATTTTTCGCATCGAAGAAAGTAAGGACGTTGTAGAAGGGCACTCTCACTCTATCTTTCTACCAAGCCAACCAGTGTAGGCAAGGTCTTCTTTTGGTTACAGAGGTGCCCCCCCATTGACAGTGAAACATCTGTCCATTTAGGCGAGTTTTGGTGATCTTTAGTCAGACAGTTTGTCAGACACGGAGCCTTGTGTGGGCTTCGACGCAGCGGGAACCCAATCTAGCTGCGGCGTCTCTCTTAGCGTAAGGCCGTAAGGGCCCGATCAGCTTTGGCTCAGTCACTGGAGGATGTCCGAATGCACTAAAGGGTGGTCGCTTTCCAAGGACCAATCCCAATCCTGAAAAGCTCGGTCCCCTCAAGCTAAAGGGGATAATGTGGCGTGATAGGCTGGTTCTCACCAGGGTCAGTCCTATCACAAAATTAGAGTTTCTAACCTCACTCTGCTTGGTAAGGCAGAGCCCTATGTTAGTCACATAGGCACCCCCCAATTGGTTTCTTCGTGAAACTCATCAAAGGTGAGGTTTGGTGATCTTTAACTACAGGTTTAAGCTTACTCAAAAGATGAGACTTGGAAATAGTAGAAAGGGATGGTGATAAATCAACTTTATAGAGTCTAAAAACTGGATGACTATCCACTATGGAATCCATAAACTGTGAACGAAGCATTCTAAAACCAGGGGACTTATCCCACTTGTAAACACCTTCCTTTAAAAAATGCTGATTTAACATTCGACCAAGAGCCATTAATACTAGATTATCCTCTTTGTCTTGATTTCCGATTGATGAACAAGAAGGAACGAAGTGCTCGACCAAACAAGCAACGGACTGAGCGCGCGTTAGCGAAAGCCGTTTGCGCGTTAGCGCATCCGTTTTCTTGCTGGGAAAGGAAAATGGAACGATTTTCTTTTTTGACTCGCCCCCGGTGTCCTTGGACCCGGGCGAACGGTAAAACAAGAATGAAAGTCAGATTGTGACCCCCAACGACAAGCGAACGAGCATTTTCGGGGACTAGCTCGCTCCCAACCCGAGGGGGGGGGGAATTCTTAGGAGAAAACGGCAGGGAAATTAGAACAAACACTATAAGCTACCTACCACCTTGTGTAATCGCGACAGCCAATAAAATTCCAGCGAGCCAAAAAGCTATTTTTGCAGGAGTTTTGTCCTCCGGCATTGTAGCGAAGTAGTCACAGATATTTTAAAGGGCGGAGGACTATAATAGAGCTAGAGAGCTTGTAGCTGCTTTCGCGAAGCGAAAACAAACCCCAGCCGCCAAATTAGCGGCTGGGGCCGGAACCAGCCGCCAAATTAGCGGCTGGGGCCGGCAAGCGCGCGCGCGCGCGTGCGCGAAGACAAATTTTGTCTTCGCCCTCAAAAAAACCTTCTTCTGTATTCCCTAATAGTATATTCTGGGAAAAGTAGATCTCACAGATATAAAATATCTGTGTGATCTAAGAATCCCATTAGGACCGGCAAGTCTTCGAACAACTGCCATCTCAGCGGCGACACACGAATTAGGGAAGGAAAGAGCTTTGTAAAGCGATTCATATCGATTACTTAACGCCCTCTTCCCTGCTAGTACCCCTGTCCCTATTAAGGTTATATGGGGGAATGCCCACCAAGGATAAAGAAAAAAATAGAATATAATTAAGATCTACAGAGCTAGCAGGTGCAAATCTGTTAACAATCTTTAGATTTACGTTGGTGACCGGCTTGCTGTCCCGTGATTTCCTCACTAGACAAAGAGTCGATCCTCCACTAATTATGGTATGCCGACACGGCGATCTCCCCTATATGGGATCCCTCGTTACGGGGAACCCTATAAGGTAGGCCGAGGCTAATAGGAAGTACAGATATTCATTAAACCAAAAACCAACCACCGAACCAAAACCGATCGGGGAGACGGGGGGATATTTTTTCAATCACAGCCCGGAAAGGAATTGCTTACTACAGACAGACGGGATGAAATAGCCGCTTCTTCTCAAGCGGCTTTTTCGAGAACACCGTATTCTAAAAAGTAGTCAAAGATGATTTATTCCGGAGTCCTCTAGGATCTTAGGCGAACGAGGTTACCGGCTCTACGACCTAAAAAGCACTACTGTAGAGCTCTTTGGGCCTGCCGCTTTCTCAATCGAAAATGCTCTGTCTGTGATTGAGACTGAAAACAAACTGCGTAACGCTAGCTATATGCTTAACACATGCAAATCTAACGAAGTGCTCCTGGACGAGTTAAAGATCAAGCTATTTTAGACTTATTGTCATCCTTTCTGTATATCCCTGTAATCTGTAAAACAGGTGAGGATATGTCTTCTCTTTTTAATATGAGAATCCCTAGTGCTGGTATAATCACCCCTGTTCTTTTAAATTTCGCCTTGAACGAGCTCGATAATGAATTTCCTATAATGTTTTCGGGTATAACTTATAAAAGATAGACTTCCTGCGGATCTACTTCCACCGTTCGTCTTATCTACTACAAGCCTGGGAGACTCCAATCCCTTTTCTCTACCACCTACCTGGAAAACAGAAATCTGGAACCACTACCAGCGATCTGGCATATCTCTCAACTACCCACCCGAATTCCGCGAAAGAGTCCCAAAGAAAAAGCAGCTCCTTCAGCTCTTGTATTCATATCTCCCACTTCTCGTCCTGATCTAGGAGCAAAGCCAACCAACCAGAGGACAAGGTCAAGCTAAGTCATTGGAGATACCGAGAACTTACCCATTATTCTTTTATATGCGATAAGAGATCTCTATGTGAATGGAATAAGGGGGGTGGGTACATCCAAGCCGTAGCGGTCTTAGTCAATAGAAGACTGAAGTTTCCATAGTTAGGAAACAAAGAGAAGCCTCTGATCAAGACGCCACATTGACATTAGTGAAATCCCACACCACAGGTCGATCAATGCTTGTGCTTGAAGCCTTCTTCTCTGTATCAGGCAAGAAGAGGAAGGAGTATGTAAATGCGAGATATATCATAAAAGAAGAAAGATCGAAATTGACTATTTGGTTTTGGTTGGAGCGCTTCTCGACTTTTATAAGTAAGACCGTGAATGAATAAGAAGATCTTGTTCTATTTACTTTACTGCATGAGGGAAATCGACCGATAGACATGCTTAACTTTAAGTAGTGCTAGGATGACTTTCCTTATTACAGTAGTCTTGCTAGTAGATAGCTGTTGTAGGAGTAGTACTAGGATAAGTCGGGGTAAGGCAGGAGCAAACAGCTAAGTAAAAGCAGCAGAGAGTCGCTATACGGGGGCAGCAGAGCCCGTTGATTCAGAACCACCTATTTATCCATAAGGGCATCGAGCCCCAGGCATAAAGAAAGTAGGTGAATCCACAAAACTGAAAATTACTCGACCATAGGGTGACGAAGGAAGCTTGTTAGAATTAGAAAAGGAAGTCACTGAATCAAGTCCCATTTGATAGTTAACCCCCATCATCCATCAATGGAGGAAGGCGTTAAGGTAACCTCAAACCCAGTTGATGAAGGAAGGCATCTCACCAAGGCCTTAGCGTAGCTCTTTCTTTTCAATCGATATGCGCTCTTCTGATCTGTAGCAAGGGTCTAACAAAGTACTTCTTTACTCTTTCTTATTCTTAGAAGAATTACCCCAGTCCGAAATAGCTGCAAAGCTGGCATGCTGATCCGCGATTACTAGCGATTCCAACGAATTAAAGGCTAATGGCCTTAACTACTTAAACGAATCAATCTCCCACTTCTCCTATTCTCTACTTTAGTAAGTAAAAGGAGGGTCTTGCTGTGAAGCTACCTTTCTGCTGCTCATCGCTTTCAGACCAATCTTTGTGCTTACATATCACAACCATCTCTGATGTGCCTCCGATTCAGCTTAATCTCCTTAGGGAGATTCTTGCTCAATCTGCAAGGCTAATCGTACGATACTGTCCCTTGGTTCTAGATTTGCCTTTCTTTGTGTCAAGGCATTATCTGGACAGACTGATTGAGAGACAGACCAGGCTACTTTCTATTCTATAAAGAAAGAAGAGACCTTCTTTCTTTCCTTATGATAGGCCCACAGGATAGAAAAGTAGATCGTTCAACTCTAGCTTCTGTTTTCAGGTCCCACATTTAATCTCAAATCGATCTTTGCTACATGCTGCTTAAGACATTGAATTCGAAGAAAGAGAGAGTGAGCAGCTGACTTATTATATAAGATCAGAAAAGATATATAAGAAAATATATAGAAAAGAAAGGAACGAAGTTGCATCTACCTTTAGGACTAACAGAACGCTTTTTCCGAAACGCAAGGCCGATATGTTTCGTAGCAGCCAAGGATGAGTTCAATCCATTAGGTTCTTCGATTTGTTCAGAAAAGAAACGAGAGACAAGAAAAAATCTTTGATTACGATTAAAAAGAACAATCTCAAATAGGACCAAGACCAATTTCGGGTCATTTCTTGGTGAACATAATCTGCCAATTGGACATGAATACATCTTAGTAGCTATCGATTCTTTCACAAAGTGGGATAAAAACCTCCTACACCACGATCACAGCGGCTCACGTCATAATCTTTCGGAAGAAGCAGCTTAACGTTCCTAAGCTTAGGAACGTTAATGCTGTTTTCCGAGCTCTAACCTTACCCTTATTACAGGAGGACACCAACCACATTAATAGAAATGAAAAGAAAAAAGAGGTTTCCCTTAAAAGAAAATGGGCAGGATGTAAGATCACTCTTATTGTGTTGAGCTTTCGGCTCTCATATGCGATAGGCTTGCCTTTCTTTTATGGGCACTCAAAACTCAAGTTACCTTTCTTCTTGCATTGCAGGACCAACACGTAGAGAGGCTAACCACTCTCTAATCGATCGAATGCCGTGCTGCTCCCTTCTTTCTCTTTCTTCTACTGTGATGCCTCATCCATTAGATCCGGGGGGACATAATCAATGAATCCATTCTATGGCGGTTTGATTCCACTAGTTCCCTAACATAGATAGCACTGGGTCAAAGTCGAAGTGAAGTCCTAACCCCGAGAATGAGAAGGAGTCAAAGGCTCTACTTCTTCATTTGCCCATCTTGCTTTTGCCTTTCTCGCTGGCTTTCTTTTTCTTAGCGCTTTGAGGCTTGAGGTCCTTCTATCTCTTTCCTCGGATTCTCCTAATTAGTATTAGATTAGACCGCCTTTCCCGCAGAGCCTACAAAGAAAATCCTATAGTTATAGTGGAACCAACCAAGTTCCCCTCCGTTGGGGCTCTCATTATCTCATAATAAGGACATTGTGTCTGTACAACCAAATTCGGCTTGACGAAGTTCCGCCACGCCACTCCTCCATGTGAAATATTCATCTTCATTGGAGCTTTTTGGTGGTAGTCGTGACCAACAGCCATCAGCTGTCGGCTCGTTGGTAAGGCGAGAGCTTCAAGCCCGATCAATCAAGCAATGACTTTCTTCGAGAAAGAAGAGAAGGTAGACTAACTCAAACAAAAGCCATTTACATGGAACCTTAGCCCGCTCGGGAATGTTTTTCATACTCTATTTCTCGCAGGTGACGTATCGAACCAAATAAGATCTCAGATTGACATCTTGATACACTAAATTTACATAATAATAAATAGAGTCAATGGTGACTCCGCCGTGGGAATAGCACTAGCCCTTTCTTATTTTTTAGTATTTGTTTGTTTGCTGGCACAGGTAGTAGATTTGGACAATACAATATAGGCACTACTTCTATTCTAAGATATAATAACAATAACATATTGCGTAAGTGAGATTCTTTACAACCAAATCAAGAACAGAACCTTTAGGCGGCACCAAAACAATTATCATTGCCTCTCTTTTCTCCCTGGGAACTAGACTCGGGAAAGAGAAGACTCACTCTGGGGTTTTGAGGCTGAGCGCTTACCCCCCAAAAAGGGAGACATTGAAGCCGCACAAAGCTCTACTCTAAGAGAGCAGGATTTGCTAGACTAAAGAACTAGGCCTACTAAACGAAAATAGCCTAGGGACGGAAAGGAGTCCTGAAAAAAAGAATCCGTACTATACAGACCGGCTTAACGGGCTGATAACGCTTACCTTGATTTGAAAGAGTCAAATCCGAGATCCATGATCAAGCCACTAGAGCACACACAGCCGGGAGTAGCCGTTGGCCAAAAGGCACAAAATCAACAGGAGCGCAAAAGATTAGGCTTGTTATCGCATGTCTTAGTGATCGCCGGAGCTTGATCTATGTGGAGATCTTTCTTTCTCAAAATCGTGAAAGCAGAAAAAGAGCTAGCGGGACACTCATTATACCTCGGAAAAGTCCTCTTCAAGAACTGGGTTTTTTACTGTTTACAGCATGGGAGCGGATTACCCAAAAAATCCCTGGGAACAATGAAAAAAAAAGAGATCTCGGTAACGAAAACTATAGGGGGCTGTATTGGCGAGATCCAACGGTGAACAGCTGTCCAAAAGAAAAACCGCCTGGGAAGTCCGAGGACCTTTAGTACCGGGGATGGGCAGATGACCAGTACTGATCACTTGCCTACTCTTGCGGCGGGAGGATGCGAGGAGTTTTTGAGAAGTGGAAATGGAGGCAAAGGAATGCCGACATCTAAAGCGTGAATTCCATGTGCTAGATATCCCTGCTTCTTTTAATCTGTTACTGGGTAGGCCATGTAACCATGCTTTTGGGTACTTTACTCCCTTGGCTACTTTACTACGCTATTCTTCGCAGTTTCTACCTTGACTATTGGGATATTTCCATTCGAGAAAGAGATGTACGAATAAAGGAGCGAAGCTGACTCGACCGGAACAAGCAACGGACTGAGCGCGCGTTAGCGCATCCGTTTTCTTGCTGGGAGAGGTTGTTTAAGAATCGAGAGATAGGCACTGTGAAAGAGTGAGATAGACGTCTAAGATAAAGCTAATTGGAGTTCCCATGGATAATCATAAGCGTGATCCATCCACCGTATCCTACTCCTACTTTGTTGAATTATAAATCGAAACGAAAGACTCTGCCTTTATCCTTGACCGCCTTACCCGTCATTGAAACACAAGCTGGAGACGTATCGGCCTATATTCCCACCAATGTGATCTCCATTACTGATGGACAAATCTGTTTGGAAACAGAGCTCTTTTATCGCGGAATTAGACCTGCTATTAACGTCGGCTTATCTGTCAGTCGCGTCTTTCTTTCGCTAGTTAGTCCACTTTTTAGTGATTGTAGTAATTCAGGTTTTATAGTACTTAGAATGGCTCTTTCATATTGAGCAATTTTCTCTAATGGCATTCGATCACAGAATCCATTGACAGCTGCATAAATGACTATCACTGTATTAGCTTATCTGCAGAACCTCGTTGGGTTCGGCCAATGATCTATATGACTCAGGGCGGTGACCTGGAAGGTAAGCGGATCCGCAACCATCTGATTCGTAGAAATGTGCTTCAGGACCACTTCCTTTCTTCTCTGATGTGCGTTCTATTATTGCCCCCTATTCCTGAGGGAGTGATCGGGATTAAGCCGCGTGGCGATACCCGCGAAAACTTAAGGATTTTTTTGATTTGCTTAATGGACCCCGCGCCTTTAATTTAATATAAAATAGGACGCTTCTTTCTCTATTTGGCAAAGCAAAGAGAAAGTGAGAAGAAAAGGCCCTAAGGCCTTGGACTGCTTCCTTTGCTACTTACTTTGCTACAGATGCCTAATTTCTTCAGTCTCATGCTTTTTAACCTTAACCTTAAGGTGATAGAGTAGATACAATTCCTATTGACTTTATTGCCCTCGGCCGAACTTCCTTAATCCCGGCTTCGCTAAAACCACCTCACGGTCCTATGCCTCGAAGCTGGTTTAATACACCAACAAAATGCTTCTATTTTTGAGAAGCATTGTATGTTTAATACAACTCTTAGTCGAGCTGATGGCGAGATCGATTTTTTTTTCGAGGTTCCAGAAAAAAGAGAGGAAGCACCGCCCCGCCCAATGGTGCTTTTACGAAAGTACGGTCATAGTTTATCGAAGAGGCCTTCGCCTTACTCTATTCCTGCCTTACGGCAGGAATAGCGGCGGCCTCAGTAGATCACACAGATATTTTATATCTGTGAGATCTACTTTTCCCAGAATATACTATTAGGGAATACAGAAGAAGTTGCAAAAGATATGGGCTGAGTCTAGCTTGGACGAGGCTTAGAAAAAGGTCATTTTCGAGAGAGATGGCCTGGCAGTTCTTCAGATCAGCAACTCGGCAGATAGAGAGCTTTTGAGCCCAATGGACTTCTTATTGATGAATCTCGCTACCTCTTAGCTAGAGACTGGAGAGGGAGACAGGTACAGGTAGTAAGGAATTCTTATTTCTAACACCCGCGTATGCCTGCTGTAATGAAAGAGAACACTGTTTCAGATAAAGCGCAGTGAATAGCGGGCCAGATTTTCGATTTAACCTTACCACCTGCTTGGCAACATGGTGTGCCGCAATACAGAGTTCTTTGGTGAAGCCATCGGCAACTACTAATATGATCCTTTTAAAGATCACCATTAGTATAGTAGAGCAAGATTTTCAAAATCTTGTGCAAAAAAAGCTCTGCATCTGTCTGTTCGAGTTAGCGATAGGCCAGCAACCTTTGGCTCCCCACACGGGCCGGCTACACGGGAAGGAGTCCCTCTGCTTACAAGTTTGCTAAGGATTGGCAGCAGCAAACTGAGATTGCTAAGGCTTAAACCTTGGAAAGGGCAGCTAATGTTCGAAAGGCCCAACGGATCACCATAGGATACAACCCTTGCGACCTGCTCCCCTCTGACTTAGGACTCACTACCCGCTTGAAAGCCCTACTTCTGTCTTGCTTAAAGACTAGAACACCGACCGACGCTGGCTCCATACCCTGGTAACGTAGGGCAGGGGGTCGGTCGGAAAAAACTCAAGCATTTCGGAAGCAAAGGTACAATATAGTTTACGGAAGAGGCCTTCGCCTTACTCTATTCCTGCCTTACGGCTTTCATAACCTCACTCCCAATCGCCTCACCGAAGTCCCGATCGCAAATAGCATCTTGTTGAAGTTCCCGACATGAGCAGACGTTCAAAGCGCAGCCTTCTTCCCATCATTGAATTGATTGATGGAGTTAAATTCAATTTCGTCGGTGATCTTAGTGTTCATGTCGTCTCGTTGTAGCTCTTCTATAAGTATAAGAACCTGGATTGAAAGAATAAATAGAGTAGAAAAAGTTCTTCGCTTGTTAGAAACCAGTCCTGACAGCATAGGTCCTTTATGATGATTGACCGCGGCAGGAATAGAAAAGAATGAAGAGCCGCCTCCTTTGAGCCTACCGTCCTACCGCCCCTTCTCCTATACCTGGCTGCGAACTGCAAGCATTTCTTCCTCTTCAATGGAAAGGGAATGTCCTTCGCTTGAAGCTATCATCAAAGTAGGATTCCAGCTAAAAAAATGCCCCTTTCTTGGAACTCGACACATCGTCTGAAGAGCCACAAAGGGCCGGTGTCCATAACAGGTTGGGTAAGTCTCAAGAACCAATGCCTGGATCCTCTAATGATCAGTTGCTTTGTGCTAGATGTCATGCAGAGTTACAAGGAAGTGGGGCAAAGACAGAAGACCCCAACACTTCCTCTGAAGAAAGGAAGACCGAAGCCTCGTTATCCCAGCCATCAACGCCAAGTAGAAGGTGTACAAATGCCAGAATGTGTTCCTGCCATCAAAGAAGAATTTTTTTTTTAGAATCCGCTTATTCTATAGCCGGAGATTCAATAGCAATTGCTGTTACTTATCTTATTTTAATAGCTTAGAGGGCTTGCCCTTGTTCTGGTTATATTTCTAAAAGAAGAGTTCGGAGAAGAGTCAACCTAGAAGAGGAGGCCTAGTACTTTTCTTTCCTTACTTATTGACTTGACCTTGAGGGCCTTCCCTCGAGGGAAGTACCGGGGAAGTAGTCACAGAAGTACAGCCGGGAAGCCATTACTTTACGTTCAGCTAGCACTAAAAAGGCTACTCCTAGTAGAAGTGGTAGAATTATTCCAAGTATTTCAGCTGGAACAGCTATGTACGTTTTCGATTTTCTATTCACTCATGATCTGGCCTGGTCGACCCAATCATGATATTGAAGGATGGGACCTTTTCTGTCGGTGAAAAGTGCTAAATCCGTGTAATGAGAGAAGGCTCTTTCTTTTCTACTCGTTGTAGAGTATGTCATTACTGGTCTTTCTTTGGCTTTAGCTATTCAGGAAGATTTCCCCGAACGCTTTGATACGAGAAGTTTCACTTAAAATACATCCCAACCCCCGATTTATATCAGGAGAGCAGAGCAAGCGAGTTCGCGGCCCATTTACTAAGGCTAGCTTATCACGGTAAATAAGGGGAATCCAATTAGCAAACGAGTAGATAGCTAACCAACCATTATTCTCAATACGAAATCTCCTGTATCCAGCCGATAACATCAAATGAATATTCTTTTTCATCAGTTCAGCATGAAAGAATGGATCTTGTAAAAAAGTGTACAAGACGGAAGACCAAGCTAATCTCGAAAAAAAGAAGGAATAGAAGATCGAGCTCCAACTAGATCTATATCTTGATGGTCGGACCGACTACAACAAGCTCGCGACTCTAATAGAAACAAACGGTAAGCTCTCTGCTCTATTTGCTTGCAATGCGTTTACCTATCAAAGTTGGCGAACGCTTCTGTAACCTTAGACTCGTTACGCTGTTCGACTGAACTCGTTGGAAGCTCAACCGGAACTGCAAACGCTAGATTCAAGTCCTTTGGTTGCCATCCACCACCAGTGGGAAAGGCAGAAGAATGAATCCATTTTCTAAATCCAATGGCTTCTCGGGCGATCCCATTCCCATTTCCA